>JARKHS020001651.1:0-80000 GCA_030143305.2 Amblyomma americanum
GCGCCCGGAACCTGTCTTTCACCGGCTTGTTGAGGCAGACATCCAGTGGCTGCAGCTACGATGCAATATCCCCAGATTATGGGGTTTTAACGTCTGAAAGCGACTCGGGCTATGAGGGATGCTGCAGTGGAGGGCTCCGGATAATTTCGACCATCTGAGGTCCATTAACGTGCACTGACATCGTATGGTAAACGGGCCTCTAGCATTTCGATGGATGAGAAATGCTACATCGCCTCCATTTCGCTTCCATCGAAATGTGACCGCCGTGGCTGGGATCAATCGCCGCGGTCAGGATCAAACCTGCATCTTTTGGGACAACAGCCGAGCACCATAACCACCAAGCCCCGCGGTGGCCTCATATCCTCAGGTATCGTGACAAGGTCCATGTTGTAAGCGGTGAACTTGTTCTGCACGTGCTCGTCAAGGTGGCACCTGAACTCATTAAGAACAAGCACTGCACATAGAACTAAGCTTGGTCTTCTTTACCACATGCTGTTAATCCAGTCCAAAAAGGGGCCTGTGTCCATCTACCCTTTCTTACTGGTACTCACAAAACGCTGGGGAACACTACGCCTTTTGGGAGCATCTTGCATCTGAAAACTGGGAAAGGAGGCAGTTGTGCCAGCCCGCAATGCAGCACAGCATTATGGTGATTCGTCTTCCCTTGGCTGTGGATAAAATGCACACTTGTTTTTGGGCCCCTTCATTTCAACTGTGGTGATGGCAGGCATGTCGAAGTGAAGCGGCATTTGGTAGCATTTCCAATTTGCCCAAGCTGGTAGGTGTGCTTATGGTGCAGGCTCGGGACGTAACGCTGGAAAGTGTGAAGCTTTTCTTCAAATTCTGCTGGATATTTCTGCCAAATGTCTCTACACCCCAGGAGTAAAAATCCATGCCTTTTCATAAAGTTGTAATGTAGCACCTACTGGCTTTGAAGTTGGGCCTTTCTGCCTCTCCAGCTGCATAGCCCTAACTTTCAAGACTTGTAGTCAAAGGCCTGTGGTCTGCTCTCTGCTGCTGCACAGAGTCGGCAGGTTCTTCTATTTTTGGAAACCGGCCTGATGAAACCCTTCAGAGTCAACCTGCTGGTGAAAATCCAGTCTCTTTGCTTCCGCGAACCATGGACAAAATTTTCAGCAACACCAAATGCATGTGCTGCAGCCTGGCTAATGCTTTCCACCGCACACAAGGTCAGCATTTTTTAAAAATCTGGCAGCGTCACTACCAACACTTCTATGTTGGCTCTAGTCCAGGTCAGGGTCCCGATAAAGGGACATTTCAGATGCTCGCGAGGCCTATTGGTATCCACTACAGCTCTAGGCGATATTAACGGGCAAGAAATATTAAGCCAACATTCTGCGATGTTGATAACAATCCGGTGCTGCTGATGTAATTTCATTTTCGTACCCAATTCTAACACATGTTGTTTCTAGGTGATTTTTTCCGGAAAAAAGGTGTTTGTTAGTGCTGAGCAAATACAGTATCTCTGAAGAATCTGTATTAATCTAATCCTAGAAACAATTCGAGAAACATCATGTTTATCAACAGACAGCTCCTCACTAAAATTAAACCTATGATTCAAGCACCTAATTTCCAGAACATGCCAAATGTAATCAAGCTGTTTGAGAGCTAATGGTAAATGGAGAGGGCCAGTACAGCGGAACCTTGATGATAGGAATGCGGTTGATATGAATTCTTTAACATTCTCTGGCCACAGTGCATTGTGTACAATGGGCAGAATTTTGGGTGATCCAAACAATACACCGCACTACTGGGGGTGACACAAATGGGTGAGCTGCAACTGCAGCATTGAGCACGTAGTGTGCCCGCACATCGCTGATGTGCTGTCGCCAGCTGCGTGGTGCACACTACGAGCAGTAAAGGGCGGTGTGCAGCCCATTCATCGTCAGTCATGGGCTATGCACAGCTAGCGATGAACAGCGGCGCACAGCCTTAGATAAATTCTATCGGTTGTGATCTAAATGAAATGCACTTCCTACGCTTCTGCAGATAGATTTTGTTCATTTTTGGCGATACAAATATTTCTCGAGACTCCATGAGATGCGTATCATCGAGATTCTGCAGTAATTATTTATGAGCCACTACCAGTTTTTATTAAAAGGCATGGCAAAATAAGAAAAGCAATTTCAAACGTAAGCTTAAAATTTAAGCACGACGTTTGAAAAACAGGCTGAGCACACCTGTGAAAAACAGTGTAGTTCCTTGTTCTGCATAGCATCTCAGTATTGATATAAATAAACTAGGATAAGAATGCAGTGTTCACAGTACACCATAACCACAGGTGAGAGAAAAAGAAACCTAAAAAAGACAAAGAAGAAGAGGAAAGTGGAAGGGTGGGCGAGATGCGTTTGTTGGTTTAGGGCTGTTCTGCCAAAAATGTGGCACTCACTCTTCAAGGACGTCAAAGTTGACAAGAAACTCTGGACAATCAACCACCTCTTCCAAGTGAAAGTCGTACTGTGCTCCAAACAGCGGGAAATGGTCTTTGGGGCCCTGGAACTCGATGTGGAATACATCGTTGCCAAACTTGAGGCCTGGTGCTTCACGTACACGGCGTCTGCAATGAGAGAGGGAAAGTAAATGACTGTAAAATTGATTGACTAATACAACAAAAGGAGCAGGAAATCAGCCAACAAAGCTGTTAGATAGGAACGCCCAAAGCATTACGACTTTCTGGCCATCTAATAAGAACAACTGACACAATGAATCTTCTTTCAACATACATTTATGCCTCACAATATTCACTTTGTGGCATGGAGGCTGATGACGAGATCACAAAAGATGTAGAAAACAGCTCCCTAAATTTTTATGGCAACGCTGCAGATGTAAAGCTTAAATGGCAGCTCTGGAAAATTTCCTAACATTTGAAGTTGGTGACCACATCAAATTTCTAACTCTCTGTCTTAGCTGCATTAACTAGTTTTTCAAAGTAATGAGGAAAACAATTATAAAATGACAGAAAACAGAAACCAGGACTGGGTTTCGACCTACACAAGATGTCGCAAATGGCCAACAAATGATGCCAGCAAGAGTATCAAGAAAAGATCCCAAGTGCACCCTTAACAGCACTGCTAAAAGCAGTTCATCAGAAATGAAAAAAAAAGGAGGGAGAGAAGGAAAAGATGGGCCAGGGATGCAGACCTACACAAGATCATTGGCATCGGGGGTGGTGCCAATGAAGTAGCCACCGGGAGCCAGGCATTCGGCAGCATTGCGCAACATGCACTGTGCCTGCGGCAGACTCTCAAAGCTGTAGTGGAATGTGAACTGGCAGCTCACTAAGTCCAGGGTTATGTTCTCGTGCTTGTACCGGTCCTTCAGCCGCACCTGCAAAAGGGTTCTCGTCGTTGGCACACACACTGGCACTGATGCCCCAGGGGAACATTCCATGCAAAGATTTATGTCATGTTAAATAACGCAAGGCTCATCTTGTCTGTTCCCATGTATCAGAACATCAATGTCAAAAACAACACTATCATCTACATGTCAGCTGTTCCCTCTCCAATGCTCTTCTCACCACACCACTAATGCAGCACTCTCTCGAGCATTCTTCAAATATGCCTAGTAATGAAAACACAATCCATCGCTTAATTTAGATTACATATGACTGGATAAAGATGCACACGTGTCCTGAAAGTGCTGGTTCAGTTTCTCTGCAGGCAAACATACAGCAAAAACTGCAGAAACATGCTGGCTGCAGACACCTTTTCTGTCAGGAGGAGGAGGAGGATAAGACTTCTACTGTCGGCATAGAGTTAGAGTGAAGTACTATGTCACCACAGATGGAATCCTTCGTCCAGGATCTCATTGGAGGCTGTAGTAGCATTGGTCCATGCAAATCAGGTTCCGCTGATCCTTAAGGCAAAAAAAGCATGCCAGCACCTTCTCCCATTCTCTTTAGTGGGTTGGCTAATTCTAGGCATTGCATCATTTTGCTTACATTCCCATACCATGTGGTATGTGTTGGAGATCTCTTCGTAGAATGGGCACTTGCTGCTGTGTATCATAGGGTGCATTTTGCAGAGGAGACTAAGAATGAGGAAGGAGTTAATCTGACGTCTCCACAGGGCAGTCTTCTTTTCCTAGGTAATGAATTTATTCGGCTTAGGGTATCTATGCCTAATATTTCTATAAGACGTAGCAATTTCCTTGATTGTGTGGGAGGAGTGACTACACTACCTCATTTTCTTCTGGTTCCCGGTTGAATAAACATTGAAAAAATCCATGTGCAAAGCTGCTGCTGGGTAAAGATGAATGGCCAGGTGGCCAAGTGATTTTCTCTCCAAATGATTTTCTCTCTTTCAAATCTTTTCCTGCCAGCAGCAGGATCTTGACGCCTATAGCCAAGATTCTTCCTCTGGTGAAGTTTCTGCATATGTTTTGAGAATCAGAGGTAACGACTAAGTTATTTCACTTCTCCTGCATGACCACTCACAAGAAATAAGGCAATGACAGATTCTTCTGCAATTTCAGAATGTATTTTTCATATGGTTACACAGACTATAGGGTCCTTCGTTTAATCAATTGAGACTGCAGTCATGGCTTTGGTATTCTAAACTTGAAATTTTGCCAGAAATTCATGTAGAAGAGGTGCAAATTATTTAGTGAGAGGATGGCAACTGTGAGGTACATTTTCAGAAGTTTCAGTAACTTTTTTAAGTCGCTCACGGCGATTCTGGAGGCTGCAAGAAACCAAGCGCCACACGCCAGTTTGGTTGGCTTTCCCGCACAGCAGGTGAAATGCTAGCTAGGGTGGCTTCATTGTATTACAGCAGTGTCGCTTGAAAAATGGGACACCAGAATGAAAGCTGTCGCCACTTTCACCATCTCCACGACAGTCGATGTGAGCACAGTGTGACTACTGGAAGGCTATAACCAACTGTGGCACCAGTTCCAGGGCACTATCTATGGGTGCAAGAGGCGCAAATTGGTGCTGACCGCTGTTCATGCCGCTATATCTTCAGTGGTGCTGTTTGGAAACACAAGATAAAGCATCAACCATGGGCGTGAATGCTTGCCGCACAACCACCTATAATGCGTGTAGTTAGGCAAAGCCTGCCGCCTGCCATCAGAGCAGGCACAGCTCAGCGCTCGGCAGATAGATATAGCCCTTTTACGGCCAACCGCTTCGATATACTGTAATCCCTCATTACAACGAAATCGCTTTACTCGAAATATCGCTTTATTCGAAATGTCTTCCGGTCCCGACCCAAACGCATGCATTTTAAGCCGCATTACTCGAAGCGCACGAAGGGCTTGACCCGCTTAGAGCGAAGTGGCGAGCGGAGGCATCGCCACCGTCGAGCGGGAGACTCTTTGCGCATGCAGTGTCGAATTAATGCCGCCGACGAAATAGCCTCATGCAGGCACAGAACAGGCCACAAAAGTACAAAACTTAGGACCGATGACCTGCCTAGTAACGAGTACCAAGCGAGTGCCGAGTGCCCCTAGCTGTTTACAGCAGAACGAACAGCAGCTGTCAAATTCCATGGTGCAGCGCGCCCGAATCGGTCACAGTCGCAACGCTGGTGTCCCTTGTGATAGAATCCACATGAAAATAGAGTTTTCATGACGCTTTACGACGACAGAAAGCTGCGATCTCTTGGATGCCGAAAACTGGCCAAAAGACCGTGGGCAGACTTGCGCCGTAGCATCCCGTGGGGTGCGCTTGATGAGCAAAATTTTACCGCCCTAAAGAGCATTTCTGGCGCAGAAACGTGCCAAAAAGCACAAAAGAAGTGTCTCTCCGATTATAAGTCCATTCACACTTGCGAGCCGAGCTTTCGGCAACAACGCCGACCGCAGACGCGCCGGCAACGAACTGAGCTGCTCCCTGGCTGCTGTAGTCGTCGCTAAGCCTAATTGTTTCACATCAGCCAACGCAGACAAGAGCTCTCTAAAGCGCGTGAACAACGTCATTCCCGAGAGTTTTCACATCAAACGAGAAGGCGACTTGCAGTTTGCACTTGCAAGTGTGAACAACGGTGTTGTCGACCTGCTGCCTTGACGCAAGCGACTGCTGGCCGCATGCCCTTTGCTATGTTCGATGCGAGGAGCTACGTTAGCAAATCGGGAAGACGACTCTGGGGAAGCCGGTCTAGAAATTTGCTCGCCGCTGGCTGTAATTGGCCTGCACCACAATAAAATACCACCCCTAGCTTCGTTGCACTTTTGACGGTGCAAATCGACCGATAACTTGCCGAAAAATCCGAGCGTCGCCAGCAGCGAGTCAGGCTGTCAACATGGTGGGTCAACGCAACCACGGTGTTTCCCCGGCGATTTTCTCGAGCCGGTCATGCTTGATTCGTGCTATCCAACAAGATAAACGGTCTAAATGCGTGGTAGGGTAAATTAATTTTGTTCCTAGACATTTGTCAACGACGCTGCGCGAACACCGCCACTTGAACCGTACAATTAGCACATATGTCGTCAACAACTGTGCGCCGAAAAACTCTCGTCTTTAAAACATCACAGCTACACACCTCAGGAAAAAACTGCCCAGTAATCATGCAAAGCCCCTACTGCAAAACCATTCAGTTTTCACGATCGCGCTGCATGCCCACAATGAGCGGCTAATCGTTTTTTGCGCACTATAAACACAACCTCAGAACCAAGCCACGGCATTTGCAGTGCTTTCCAGCGCGATACTCTACAAGTCTTCCGTGACCCCCCATAAAAGCGGCCACTGCCCACGCGATTCGAAATACCCCGAAGGTTGAATGCATGGGCGGCGACCTCGGCCTCGTGCAATGCTTGGTCAGATTAGAGCACGGGTGGCACATGATCCTGGTAAGAACTTGAAACAGCCAAAGCTCAATGCCTTTTTTGCACCTGAATAATGTTTTGCTTCACTGAATACACTGTATTTTGACTTCCATGCAGTTGCAGCGCAATTAAAGCTCAGCTGGTTTAGATTTTCTCGGGTGGTCGCTTATATCGAATTACCGCTTACAACGAATTTTTTCGCCGTCCCGCTGACTTCGTCATAACGAGAAATTACTGCATTAAGTTAGAACTACATGTGTTCGCCAACCATATTTTGGAGCACTTTGGTATAGACAATAATTCATAATATCCCCATTTGTTATATCCAGGTTTGACTGTATTACCCTAGAGTCACTAAATAAAGACTTAGAGTACCGGCACTCTTTTCTCCTATTGTTCTGTGCCGCCGCCACGATCATTGGTCAGTTTGCATCACGTGATATTTGTTTACACTGCGACGGTTCATGGGGGCTGCCATTTTGTGGCTTATGCGTTTTCAGTCGGGCAACTGTGGTAGTCCTAGTGCTCCGACGCTGCGAGTGCTGCCGGTGACCGACTCAGTGACCAGGGATTCCGCGCATCGCAGCAGTTCAGCTCCGCACGATGAAAGCATAAACTGAAGGCAACAGCTGTACCGTTTGCATCTGAGCGGCTCCATGCCGTACGGCTACGATCCCCGCCGCAGCGCAGGGTGGCTAAGAGCGTTGTTTACAAAATGGCCAGGCCAAAGTTAGCGGCGAGGTCGCCGAAGCGGCAATCTGGCAACAATGATAAACAACAAAATGGCCTCCCCTGCTTACCGCCGTGCTGCAGTGACCGTACTCTAAATCTTTATTTAGTGACTCTATATTACCCTATAAAGGCATGTAAGGGCCGCACCCGTGTACGGGCCACCTCCAGTTTTCCAGAAGAAAATATTAAAGAAAAAAAGATCGGTGTAAGGGCCGCGCCCAAACTTTCCACCTGGGAACAGCCTTTGAAATGTACTGTAAAAACCTGCGTATGATATGAACCCGAATATAATATGAGGTGAAGTTTTAAGACATGAAATGGAAAAAAAAAGTTTTACCTGCGTGTAATAAGAGTTACGAAAGCTCAGAGAAGACATTTATTCAAATCGCATCCCGCACTTCAGTTCAATCACTTTCCTCTTCACCAGCGCTTTCTTTGGACATTTTTTTGTCCGGCAAATCATCCCAAATGTACTCATCGTCCGTGCCATCAAGGGCGTCCGAGATGCCGCACTTCTTAAAAGAACGACACACAAGATCTTCTGGGATGGCCACCCACGCGTCTACGATCCATTTGCACAGCGTGGCTGGAGAAGCCCGCTTCAGCCGCACGGTTGGCGTCACTGCAGGCTCACCTGAGCGCATCCACTCTGCGTAGCACCGCTTGACTGCGTCCTTGAATGGTTTGTTTACACAAACATCAAGGGGCTGTAGTTTAAGCATCATCCCACCTGGAATCACAATGAGTTCAGTGCCACAGTCGCATAGCAGACCCTTGACCGAGCCGGCCAAACGGAAACAAAACGAATGCAGCACAAGGATAGATGGCAGAGACAACAGTGAACCAGGTCGCCTGCAGCACACGGACTTTACCCAGTTCAAGACTAGATCTTCATTCATCCACCCTTTCTCATGACATCTCAGGATGGATGACATTTTTCGGCATTGTTTTACTCTTGAAGACCACGAAAGGGGGGAGCTTTCGGCCATCTGCTGTCCACTTTAACGTGACTAACTCGCGTCTTCTTGTTGCCAGTGGCCTGGACGCTAACTTGTCTAGACCCCTTCTCGTGCACTTTACGGGGTGATGGCATGTCCAGGTAAACCGGCGTCTGATCGGCATTGGCTATTCGGCTCAAAAGAAAGTTTTGGACTTGTGCAAAGAAATAAGATGGCGCTGAAAACTCGCAAGCCGCTCTTTGAATGCTTCAGGCAGCTTCTGTGAAATTGAGGTCCGCTGGCGTAGTGAAAAGCCAGCACGGCACATGTAGCGATGGATCCAGTGCTTGCTCGCTTTGAAGGCAGATCGCGGTATTCCTTTTTCTTTTGCAAACTCTCTAGCTTTTGCCTGCATAAGCTCCACGCTCGTAGCAAAATGCGCGGCTTGCTGTTGCCGTATGAACTCCATCAGGCCAAGTTCATTTTCTGGGAATGCGCCATTATTTGGGATGCGCAAGCTTCGTCGCGTTCTGCTGCCTGCGAAAAAGGCTTATTTCTGTCGTCGCCATCCACGAATGCTTCCCTCGACGACACCAAACTGCCTTCCGGCTGCACTGTTGCCGATGTTCTCCGCAGCTAAAATCACTTTTCGCTTGGAAGCATCTGAGTGCTGTTTTCTAGACCCTGACATCTTGCTCCCAAAAAAAGATCAACTTCACGAAGCGTGGTTTAGATGTGAGCACGTGTGTTGTCAACAGGCACACGGCACACCACAGCCCCCGGCACACCACAGCCCCCGGCACACCCAAAGGATCAACAACAAAGAAACGACATCGTGACGTCGTTTGTCGAGAGTAACGAATCCAAGCCGTAGCCACACCGAAATAACGAAACCAAAACTTCGAGCAACTTCGTAAATTTTTGTTCAGATCCGCAAATAGTACGAGGCGGAAATTTAGGACGCTTATTATGGGAAAAAAACCTCGTTTTATACGCGGGTTTTTACGGTACATGCTGTGGCCTCCGCGATCAGCTCCGGCTGCGAGCAACGGTGCGCTTCATCACTGAGGCCACAAACGCGCCGCAGCCGTGCACGCGCACAGGAGCTTCCAGGTGCCACCCGTGAATGGCGCCCGAGGTAGCGAGTCATCATCATCATCAACTTTTTCCTCCGCCACGAGCTCCAGCTATCCATATCGGCATCGGTATCACCAGCTCCAGTCACTCCAGCTTTTTGTGGCTGTCAAAGGCATGGCAGTGTGTTAGTTCACCGTAGTTGTGGCTTTCGTGTGCTGCCGCCGAGTGTTGCAATTATAGCACGATGGCCAAGCACCTTAATAGCTACACAGCTGGGAGTTTGCTCTCGAACACGGCAAGTGTGCGGTGGGCAGGAAATCCGACGTGGCCAAGAAGTGCGTCCGACAATGGCCCAACCAAAAGGATCATTGAGGAACACAAGCTGCAAAAAGTGCGCTTTCCGAGGCAAGCCGTGCAAGTTTCCCGAAATGAAAGAAGAGCTGCTTTGCTATGTGATGGAAGTGCGGAACAACGGCTAAAAACTGACAACGGACATGCTGCGCAACTTCTTGTCGGATAAAAGCATGCACCAGAGCACTGCATGTGCTCGGAGTGAGAAGACTTCGCGATTGACGATTGAACATAGAATAAATGCTGCTCATTCCCTGAATGGAGTGTTTCTATGTGAAAAAAAATTCAAACAGCGCGTGAATGGGCCGCACCATGAAAATTGGCCCTCGAATCTGGGAAAAAAAGTGCGGCCCTTACATGTGTTTATACGGTAGCATATTTTGCTGCATCTGTAAATAGGAGAGCTGGATCCTGTCCATAGATTCGATGTAGTGCCTTAGCCCTCGCAGAGTGCTAATTTGCATAAAAAACCCAGATGCATGTTTTTTCGGAGTGGTGCTTCATTGAAGAGCTACTTGCTTAAGCATGTTTCTCTACTGCATGTAAGGACACTCAAGAGCACGCAGAAGTTTCACGAAAAACTGCCACGTTCTGGCTATCACGACAATCGAGTGGCAGTTCCATTGTTGGGAACAGGCAGACTTCCCGCCCACTCGCTTAAACTAGAGTAACAACCCAGCAGTAACATACAGAACGCACCCTTTAGAAATCAATTTCTGCTTTCGTTTTTGTCTAACAGTTCTATCATGTACCTTCCGTTACTTTTTTTACAGGTGGTAACAATTACTTCTGAATGCAAAGCTGCAGGTGCTTACCAGTACACAGTTGAATCCCGGCACAACGAATGCCGCTTCAACGAAATTTTCACCACAACGAAGTATTTTTCATTCCCCGCGAAATCCCCAGAGGAGTTAATGTATTAAAGGGACACTGAGGAGAAATTGAAGTTGGCTTGTATCGATAGAATAGCAGCTCCTGATCACAAAAACGCCACTCTTACTGAAAACAAAGCTCTTGTAATGTAGAAAATAGCAAGAGCCGAAATACAGGTGTCGCCGCCACAGGCCAATCTCGCAAGTACAAGCGTGATGACTTTTTAGGACAAGAGGCGCCACCTTGGAGGAATTTTCCTTATTTCATGGAAGCCACAGATCTCTGAGGCTGGCAAAGGAAGATTGCGCACCGCACCGCTAGCTGTTAGAAATCACGGAGTCTGCGTTTACGTCACGTATCACGTCACTCCGTTCTGAGATGCCATGAGAGTTGCCGTGGCGTCATAAGCGTTCCCTGAGTTTGAATCAGAGCGGCGGGAAAAATTTTTTCATCTTCGAATACAAATTTCTTTGAAATAAATGCATCTTTCGCGCCCGGACAAGCGGCAACAAAGCCATGAAATGCCGAACTATCAGATTTTGCTAACAAAAAAAAAAATGATACCACTCCATCGCCCCCATGAAGTCGTCGGCACGTAAGCTCGGACGCCCCAGCCTCTGATGTATAACCTTAATCATGTGTAATTATTGAATATACCTGTTTGTTTAAACTGAGCCATACGGTGTCTCTTTGCCTCTCCGTCCCGTGTGGACCTGCGCATTATGGGGGTCATCACACAAGAGTTCTCCTCAGTGTCCCTTTAAAATTCCCTCGAAAACGAATTACATTGTGAGCACGCATTCGCTTCTATGAATTTTTCGCGAGCCTTCACCGGTCAGTGGCCCGCCTTTCTTCAAAAGTTGGGTGCTGTACGAGATTATTCCCAGCTAAAGCAGTGGCTTGGAGCAGCTAAATAATGCACGGAATGTATGTTTATTGCATTTTCATGTATTCTTTATTAAAAATTTGGTTGGGAGTCGTTTATTCGTCATAGCAAAGCAGCAAGAGGACTTGTTGGCGCCATGCGAAGGCCGCCGGCCGTACGAGGGCCAAAGACGAATCCAAATCCAGTCGCCAGCCTCCCCTCCTCACCTTCTCAGCAGCCCTTGCCGCCATTTTCTTGTGTGTCGGTGTGTGTTGATCGTCGATCTCTCGATGCAGTCTGATCTCGTCGAACACCTCTGCCACGAAGAAGCGAAAGTTTATTTCGCTAGAAGAAAAGGATAGAATTATCGCCGAAGCGGAAAGTGGGAAGAAGAAGGCAATTATTGCCGCAGATTTTGGCATCGCGCCGAGTTCGCTATCAACGATTTTTAAGAATAAGGACAGCATTAGGAAGGCACTTTCATCGGGCACTTCAGCAGCACAAGAAAGTGATGCAACCAACGTAAGAGCTCAACAAGGCTGTCTATGCTTGGTTCGTCGATACGCGAGCAACAAACATGCCCCTGAGCGGTAAAATTGTACAGCAGAAGGCACTAAATTATGCTTGCTTGCTAGGGCTGAACGACTTTAAGGCAAGCATAGGATGGCTGAATCGCTTTAAAGAAAGACATAACATTGTCGGCAAGGTTTTGTGCGGTGAATCGGCATCTGCGGACGTTGACGGCGGACAACATGACTGACATAATGTGCAGTTATGCTCTGTCTGATATTTATAACGCAGACGTGATGGGCCTCTTCTATGAGGTGCTGCCAGTGAAGACACTTGATTTTAAAGGGAAGCGTTGCCACAGAGGCAAACATAGCAAGAAACGAGTGACTGTGCTGCTGTGCACAAATGTAGATGGGTCTGACAAATGCCCCCCGTTAGTTATTGGCAAAAGTGCAAAACCGTGCTGCTTCAAGGGGAACAAGAGCCTATCTGTCAAGTACGTGGCAAACAGTCGGTCGTGGATGACCCATGCCATTTTTGCTGACTGGGTGGTGGCACTTGACCGCGACATGAGCAGACAAAATCTAAAGGTTTGTTTGCTCTTGGACAATTGTTCAGTGCACCGCATTGACGACGTCAAGCTGTCAAGTGTGGAGCTGAAGTTCTTCCCGCCAAACTGTACCTCAGTCATTCAACCCCTGGACCAAGGCATCATCCGGAGCATGAAGTCTTCCTACCGGGAGAGGTTGATCCAGCGGCTTCTCCTGAACACCGACACTGGTAGGGAGACGAAAGTCGATCTTTTCATGCCTTTAGAAATGATGGCTGTGGCATGGAGAGCAACACGGTGCAGCGTGATCTGCAACTGCTTCAAGCACGCCGGGTTTGTTGACAGCAAGGCGACCAGCACGACTACAGCCGCGGAAAGTGTAGCATCGTCATCGACTCCGGAGATTGACGTTACTTGGAAATCGCTCCAGGAAACTGGAAACGTTCCTGCTGACATTGCGCTGGACGATTTCCTCGACGCTGATGCGGACGCGATTGTCCACGAGGAACGAAGCGAAGTGTTCGTGAGCCGGAAGAGCCGTCCGATCATGAAGACGACTCCGCTCAAGATTTACCTGCCCCAGCAGCCTCATTGCAGGTACTCGATGCCTTCGACATTATTAGAAAATTCATTGGCACACACGATGAAGACGTTGCGATGTCGCTGTTAACAGAGTGCGAGAGTCGCGTGACGCTGCTGCTGGCAGTGAAATGCAAGCAGGCTAAGCTCACTGATTTCTGGCAATAAAACTATGTTTTGCTGGAGTTTTGCTGGCTTGCATTTCTGGTTAATTTCTCGCCAGCGAAATTTCGCGACAACGAAATTTCTCGCGCGTCTCGTCGATTTCATTGTAGTGGGATTCAATTGTAATTAACTACCATTTGTCCACTAATTACTCGTAAGTCAATTTCTCTGGCTTACAAGAAGGCCACGATGAGTTTTCAGTGACTTTTCAGTGTACAGAAGTGCCACATTATACCGCATATTATCGTGTATCAGCCACCCTCTTGTATAGCCCACACCCCTTACTTTCAGCTGAAAAAAAAAACAAACTAAAATGCGCCAAAAACGTGCCTAGTCCCATAAAGTGCTACAAGATGGCGCAAGTTAGTTTTTCCCACACCGCATCCATTATCATCACCGTTATGCAACACGACGTTTGCGCGGCTTTCTGTTTCTGGTTTTCACGGTGCCTTGCCCAGTGCCATTTGTTCTTTGTTATCCGGTGCTTCGTTCGGAAGTGTCTGGACAGCTTGCGGAATCTGTTGTGTTGCATGCGACATCATGTGGCAGGCTGCGTGCTTTTCAACGCGAGCAAAACGCAATGGGCAAGCTCAGACGGTCCTACACTGCAGGCTTCAAACTTCAAGTGGCAAAATACGCTGGGGGACACATTAAATGGGAGGCCGGGTGCAAGTTTGGTGGCGACGAAAAGTGTGTTCACTGCTGGTGTATGCAAATGCAAGACCTCGCTGAGACTAAACGAACCAGGAAGGCTTTCTGTGGGAAACAGAGAAGTGCAAG
This sequence comes from Amblyomma americanum, assembly GCA_030143305.2. NCBI lineage: Eukaryota > Metazoa > Arthropoda > Arachnida > Ixodida > Ixodidae > Amblyomma > Amblyomma americanum. Next base: position 14,207 of record JARKHS020001651.1, read on the forward strand.
TTCCCAAAACTTGAAGAGGACCTTGCCGAATATGTTCGCACTACTAGGAGCAATGGCTTCGCGGTTTCTACGGAAATGATCTGCATGAAAGCAATCGCTATCGCTCAGCACATTAACATTTGACCTGCGGACTTCAAAGCCAGTCGAGGGTGGCTTCAACGTTTTATGAAACAGAACCAACTCTCCCTCCGCCGTCGAACGACGTTGTGCCAGAAGCTGCCAGCCGAATACGAGGACCAAATACGGAAGTTTCATCACTTTGTCAATGCACTTCGGAGGAGCATGAGTACGACCTCTCACAGATAGGCAGCGCTGATCAGACCCCTGTCTGGTTCGATGCCCCTGAAAATTGCATGCTGGAAGCCAAAGGGGCAAGAAGTGTCTCCGTGCGCAACACTACTGGTGGCGAACGGCAAAGGTACACAGTTATGATTTGCATCAGCGCTGACGGAAGGAAGCTTCCACCCTATGTTGTCTTTAAGAGAAAGACTCTGCCAAGAGAAGAGTTCCCCCAGGGTATCATAGTATGGGTGCAAGAAAAAGGTAGAATGTCCGATGAATTGGTCATAGACTGCCTGAAAACAGCGCGGAAGAACCGACCAGGAGGCCTACTATGCCGCAAAGCCCTTCTTGTGCTCGACAGTTTTAGAGGGTGCCTTGCTTAACAGACTGAGTGAAGACTCGGCTGGCAGACTGCCAAACGGACTTAGCCGTAATTCCTGATGGCCTGACAAGTGTGCTGCAGCCGCTTGATCTTTGTGTTATCCGGCCATTCAAGACAGAATTTTGGTGGTGCTACATCGAGTGGATGGCTGCAGGCAACCACGGAACAACTCCGACAGGGCGGCTGAAGCAAGTGTCCTCCCAGCGAGTGTGCGCTTGGATTCTGCATGCGTGGCGTTCCTTGTCAGCAGACACCATCTCAAAGAGTTTTAGAGTCACGCTGCTGTCAAATGCCACGGACGGCCCAGAGGATGACCAGCTTTGGGAGCATGCCAATGAGGCGAGCTCATCAGACAGCGGTGAGAGTGCCAATGAGCTGAGCTCGTCTGACAGCGATTAGCGCGAAGGTGGCAATGAATGGTGAAATTAAATGTTTGTATCTGTTGCCAGCTTTTTAATTATCTGACACAGTATTTGCAGTGGCCCCACACTGTGTTAATGTGAATTTAATGAAAAAAAAAAGTGCGGCTTATACAAGAGTATATAACGGCATATCGTTGAAAAAAAAAAATGTAACTGGTCCACAGGAAATAATATTCCCCCTCCCCCTAAACAACGAAATCGAAAACTGCATTCCGAAATAAACTCCAAGAAACGTGTGCGAAATTTTAAAAAATAAGAACCGAAAAGTCCAAACCCTATTCATAGGCGATGTTGCCTTCTATTTGCTATTCTCTGCAAACATGGCTGGTGGTTCTGGCCCGATTTTGATGTAAAGTTTTGTAACTGGCAGAGTAACAAAACTGGCACAGCTTGCACATTAAAGTGAAGGTTCCGCGCTTTCTGGGAGCCTAGCAAGAAATGACAGTTTGAGTGTATCCATCTGCGTCACTATGCTGTTGATATTGGCAGGTTCAGCATTGTGGGTCTGGCGATCTTTTCAACATTAATAGCAATTTAAGCTATCTTTTACACCTCAGCTGCAACAGATAATGCATGCTGGCAGTATCGTATTTACACATGTACTATAACGCGAGGAGGGAGCCTGAGACCTCACAAAAACTAGAAAAAAAAATTATTACGTAATCAAGGTTCAAGCCCTGCAACTACAGCTGAGGGCTCGTAAAAAACAAAACTATGTTTCCTATACCATGAAAAAGCTCACCCTGGTGCAATCAGCTTCTATGAATTCAGCTTGAAATATGCGTCCTGCCTCTCGCTGCCTGTGATGTCGCTCCTTCAGTTCCCGGTAACGCTCCTCTGCATGCTTTAGCGACGTCCCTGCTATGTCTGCAAAAATAGAAGTCACAGTGTAACACAGACCAAGGTAGGAAAGTTAATGATACCAGATGAAAATGCAATTCCTTTGGGCGCAGAACAGAATGCAATGCAAAATGTAACACCATATGCCATGCAGTGATGATGCCAAGGGATGATAGCCACACTGAAAATTAGCCTGGCCACACCAAACATAATCCAAGTGCTTCATCAAGACACTGTTGATAAGGGTGCTCACTGATAATGCAGACACCCATCACTGGTAATAAAGTATGAGAAGTTCTTGATGCTGCATTTCATTCCTTTTATCTTTATCAGGAGAAATGACACAGAGACATCATGCCTACCCAAAATTTTACTTCCCCCCCTCCCAGACCCCATCTTCATACCAGCCCATCTTGGCGCCATCCCCAATGCTATGACAGAGCCTTCATAGCAGTGGGCTGTATTTTGTAATAATTTTTTACACAATTCATTCGCCTTTGCTTTTTTGCCATTGGTCATCACTGGTTTCGACAAAGGAGCGGCCAAATAATATTGCTTGTACAGTCAATCATGATGCTACAAGCCATAAATAACAATGGCAAACGCAGAACAGAATGAGCCTGGCAAAGAATCATTACAAAATATGGCCCCTGTTCTTATATTTTTATCTGCTGGCGAGTGGCAAAGTATGAATGATCCAAAGGGCCAAAGAGGTAGTTTAATAATGCCTACCGTGCTGCAGTTGCCAAATGTTCATTAACAGCACCCCCCCCCCCCCCAAAAAAGAAAGACAGTTATACACACAATGTCTTTATCTGTGATGTTAGTCGTTTCTGTTAATCCCACAATGCCATGTAAAAATCAAGAACTTCATTTCTTATAATTATATGTGACCTGGCACATGACAATACACACGCAGCTGTACAGGCTTAAAAAAATAAATGAAAATTGGTTTTTGGGGAAACGAAATGGCATAGCATCTGTCTCACATACTGGCCGACACCTCCACTGCACCATAAGGGAAGTGATAAAGGAAGGAATGAAAGAAGAAAGGAAGAAAGAGGTGCGGTAGTGGAGCACAGGTGCACCTTATCGCCTCTATCAAAACGCGGCCGCCGCAGTGCTCTAGACAAATTTCCAGGTCAGGTTCTCTAAAACCCAGTGCTGTTATCATGATGGAAAAAGTAAGAGGCAGAGTAACTCCCAGGCAGTTCATCTGGCTAGCTTAGCCATGCACAAAGCATCAAGCACTGTGGTCACACTGCTTTCAAAGGCAAACATGTCATTGCAGTGATGCCAAACTGTAGCACATATTCTTTACATTACATTACACTGTGTTCCCCCTTTCACATTCAGAGGCATGGGAGAGGAAATGCAGCTTAAAGAAGTGATCTCACCTCTTAAATTTAAAAAAATTACAAAAGGGGATATTCATCTATACAGCAACATTCACCATTTTGCAATGCTGGTGTTGTTTAGTGGGTTGGAATAAAAGTACAAATCATGAAGGTGCCAGGCCTGGCTGTCGGGAAAGGATGTTGTGCTTAGGCTTGTGGTTTCTTCTATAGTCAGATGCAACTCAAGAATGAGGTGGCTGTTCCCAACAAAGGGCCCCCTTCTATCCCTTGCCTTCTATTCCACTGGCTGGGAAGACCCCCATCCTGCCATTCCTTTGTCAGGAAGAGGAAAAGAGAGCTTCTTGATGAAGATCCCCCAGAGTGTGCTTGAATGAGTGCGCATGCCCAGACACTTTCCCCAGTGAATTTCTTGGCGAAGCAGCCACGCATACCACCCACTGCACCACAACGTTGATGGCACCGCACAGATATCTTCTACTAATTCTGCAAGTTACATCTTCACCCCCAAGCCATTCCTGCACTTCAGGCACTGTACTGGACAGTGCATCACCACAATTAGTACAAAGGCTCTTGAGCATTGCTTTTAAAACAGCATACATAAACCTCACATTGCTTTCTGTCTCTATCTTTTCTCTTGCTACCACAGAATGAAACTGTTACCTGCACAAATGAGGTACGAGATGTCCCCTTTCTTCCATTTCAGTAGGTCTCCACCTTTGCCAGCACCAAGGTCCAACACATGGAATGGAGAGTCCTCTGGCTTGTCCTCCTTACGCTTGGCAATGTACTCACCTGCGGAAACATCACAGAAAAGTTGCAGATAGGCCGCAATAGCTTCTAAAGTAACGGCCTCTTCATTTAGCCTTATCAATCATTCTGGACTGGCACAGCAGACTAATGCGGTGAGCAACCGCATCATAACACAAGGGTTATTTGCAGTAACGGTGCCTTGAAATAAAAAAAAAAGTTTATTCCAGAGCCTATGAGGGCAACTTCGTGTTAAGGACAACACTGCGTCATGTCATTTGTGACTGCTGCGACTATTAGAATAGTTACAGTAATCATTCTAACAGTCACGGTAATCACACATGCCATAGCGCAATGTTGTTCCTGACAAGAAGTAGTTTCCACCAAAGCAGTGGCACAAGCAGTTTTTTTTTAAGGGCGAGGGGGGGGTGGGGGGGTGGGGGGGGGGGGGGGGGGGAATGCTGAGGAAGCAGTTCATTGATTGGGACATTACAGGGGCATGCAGGATAAGGCACTAGGTCATAATGCTGTGTATAAGTTGGTTTTTCTTTTTGTAAATCATGCTTTTACCATGCTAATTATAATTTCCTAGCCAGCTAACAAGTGTCAACTAGGTCAACTTTTTTTTTTCTAGAGACAGTTCTTTATATGGGGCTGACCCATAGCAGGGGGGCTTTTGTCTAGCTAGGGGCCCGCCAGATATCCCCCTTTTTCGAAGAACTAGGACACGGAAGTTTAAATTAAGGCAAGAATCTTTAAGATGAAGTTGGCAACACAACGCAGTTCCGCCGGCTTGAGCGCAATGTCCTCAGATATGTTTGCTACAGTTATGAACAGTTGCAAACGTCAGTTTTAGGCATAAAGCGGTACACTATGAACCATAAAGTGGGGCTAAGGTCCCTCAATTTGCTTAAAATGATCTCGTATGCTTATGCTCCACCTAAAAATGCTGATCAGTCATTTAATAACTGCTACACACAGTTAGCATGGCGCACTTGCGTATAATCAGTAATTGCAAGAATTTTATGCTTTTAAATGAAAAAAAAAATTGATTGATTTGTGTTGTTAGGCTAAATGCGAATTAGGTGTGCTAGCAATTTGGTTTTCACTTTGGTTTCGGAGTTCAGAACCAGTGTTCAAGGATGGCAGTTATTCAGATAGCAATAATGAGTCTATATTCATTTTAGTCGTTTTCTCCTTTACATTCACAGATCCCTAGGAGTGCTCATACCACTCTTGGTGCAGCAGTTAAGCGATGCGCCACTGCCCTTCTATGGCAGGCGCTACCATCAGTGGGACTTGGGTTGCTTTAGTCAGTTTGAGCCCCCGGTGGTTCCTCCCAAGCAGCCTCTTGCGATTAATTGAGCTGCCACCTGACACGGTGGGCAGCGTGCCACAAAACCGGCATCAGTCAAACGGACAGCCAAACACACAGTGGGAAGATCGCACTACGACTTAACGCGAGCGACGAGGCTAGGTGCAGATGAAATTGAAGCAAACACAACGCTGCCGTATTTGCTTGCACTACAAACAAAGTGTGCTCACGAATCAACATGCTCTTGGTCCAGTTGTTGAAGTTTCTCATATGCAGTATTCGGCTGCGATCCCTTTCTTCCAGGCCGCCGTTGCCGAGGCTGTTGTAGTGGTTCTGCACGACCGGTGCCAGTCCCACCTGTAGGCAGCAAGAACAGCAGTGAGAGCGTGTCAAAACAGCAGCAGGCAAGATGCGCACGACCGACCGAGGACGAATCAGCTAACAGCTGCTGCCAACGGACAACACGAACCTGAACTCGTTTTTAACGTCCGTTAATCCCCGTCTGTAAGTGTGCACAGTAAGTGTGCACAGCGTTCGATGCCCACGGTAAAGGAGAAATGTATTCATGCGTCGTTTGACAACAGGTACTCGGGCCAACTTTCTCACCCCTGAAGTCGCGTTCGCAGCTGGCGGGTTCTCCTCGGACATGACTGCTAGAAAACAGAAGCTACACTACACTGTAAACAGATCACAGAAGCAACAAGCACTTGACACAACTTGTAATGTTAGGGAAAAACGAAGAATTCAGAAATCACACCGCTGCTACCAGTGCGCCGCCATTTTATAAACCACAGTGAACAGACAATAGCGTACAAAAAAAACAACCTCAACCGCACAAATAATAAAAAAAATTAAAAACATTTTCAATTTATATGATAAAATTTTAAGTTTATAAACCAATATAACAACGTTATTAACAAAGTTAGCGCTCCTTAAAGTTTCGGTTTCGATTTTGCAACCGTGCACAACAATGCATTGCAATCATACTCAACATTTCTGGACAAAAGCATTTTTGAACTGGAAAAGTTTATGAACGCAATTTTTTATATATCTTGAGATCTCCTCTCGGCAAGCTTGCATTTTTTTTGCTGTTAACTTTTTACTAACGCCAAGGAAAATGCTCTCTTCCAGAAAGGTAAGTGTGTTTTAGTTTCGTGTTGAAAATTGCGAGAAATGGCCCAATTCATAGAGCTACTACTACCAACACTAATTTGATTTGAATTAAGAGCTGTCGTCGCGAATTTTCTTTAAAATATCTCTGCAAGACCTCTAACGTCTGGTAAATCTGCGGCAACCATATTGTGTTGAAGGTATATTGTCTTATAGATGCCTAATGCAGACCATATATCGTTCAGTTAACATTAGTGGATATTATGTGCTAGAGATTAACGGCCGCGAATTTGGCTTGTAACTGAGTGAATATGGTTGCATTTTAGTTAGCACCGTGGCAGTATCTCAGAAAATACCCTGGAATGATGTTCTGTCTTGAGCTTGGTTAGTAAGTACAAAAATAACGGAGTGCTTAATTATCATGCGATGACAATGCGAAATCATTAGCTGTTCTCATTGATCTAAATTGGTTCTCTCCAGCTACTTACTTGCTCTTCATATTTTCTGATATCATTTGCCATGTATTTCTTTGTTTTTACTTTCGCGACCCTGAAAAATCAATGCAAAACACGGCATTGAAATTGAAGTTAAGCCGTTAAGCGCCGGCAAATCCCGTGCCGGCGCACTTCAAGGAAATGCGGTGAGTGCGCGTGTGTCGGCTGCGTACAGCGTCCAAACTGGACGCAGAAACGAGACAGGGGCAGCGTTGCGACGCTGCGACTACAGACGATCGGTGATAAACTAATGGCAGGGATTCGAGAAGTTCGAACACTGATAATAAGGTATGCCTTCCTGGCCCAGCCAGTGACGTGGCGAGCGCCGCCTGCCCAATCGGCTCTCCACCTTTGCCACTGCTGCCGCACTCAGGCACCGCGCCGACAGAAGTGAATATGGATGCACTCTCTTGCGCATGCGCACTGCGCTGGCTTCGTTGCTGCATCCTTAAAACGTTGTCGAGGATCGGAGACGGGGATGACGACCTACCACATTATCGTCATCTTAACAAGCCTGACTATCCCCACCGCAGGGCAAAAGCTTCACCCGTATCTCCAATTAATCCTGCCCTGTGCTAACTGGGGCCACCTTGGTGGTGGTAGAAAGTTCATACTCCTTCTCCCCGTTCTTAATCTTAACCCACAGGCACAGCCCGCCATCGGAACATGGGAGGAGTGGGAGGCCCCCCTTGCGTCGCAGGACCCGGACACTTAATTTCTCGGTGTGAACCGGGGTGTCAGTGCCATATGGCCTTACGTAGCCTGGACACATGTGCGTAATGTGAGAGCTGTGCGGTGGCCCTGAGACCTAAAAAGGTCCAAACTTGCTTGCTAATAAAGTTTTCCGCCCATTTACCCTTAAACTGGTCATTAATCTGCTCTTAACCTTAACAATAAGAACAAGTTTCCCTAAAAGCTTCAATCACGGATAAAGGAGGGACTGAGAGAAGCACACGGGCGCCTTTCCGATCTTCTCTCAGTCCCTACTTTATGCCATACCTTACGGCGCGGTTCAGGTGTCCGCTGAGATGTGAGACAGATACTGCGTCATTTTATTTCCCCATCAACAAATTTCCTTTTCATTTTTAGCAATGTGCACCTAACGCAGCTCGTCGTCATTCAGGCTCTCGGCGAGTAACGAATGACCTCCTAAGCTCAGGAAGCGTCTTGATTAGAAGGATCAAACGGCAATTTTGCCCGACTGTATTTTTGGCCGCAATATCGGTAGCTCATTTACAACGAACGTCGTATGCAACGAACGCATTAAGCGCGACCATCAGTTTCCTTGCAAGTGGGCTCAACTGTATACGCCTATGGGCAACTTCCACCCCTGAAAGGTCTCCCGCTCACTTTAGAAGCAATTATCACCTTCACGAGCCCTAACAAAATAAATATCAATTTAAAAGTGCTATGAAACAACTTGCGAGGAGAGCACATCAACGCGCTCAGTTACTGCACTGTGCTGTCATGAAAAATAAACTTCTTCACGGAGCAGAGAACCCACAATTACGCGCGAAAGTTGTCGTGCCCTTTCCGGTGACTTTTTCATGCTCGCACCCTCCTCCGTCGCACCGCTCTTGCGTATAGCATTTCAGAGATCAGGCACCTCGGAACAGGGTGGGGTGGGGGTGGAGGCGGCAAAGGGGGCGTGGCACCTTGCATCAACATTTGAGCACTGAAAAATAAAAAATATAAAGATATAAAATTTATTATGTAAATGACAATAAATAAATAAATAACAAAATAACCTGGAAGCCTTGCCCCCAACCAAAAAAAAGTCCTTGTCAGATATGGCTATTGGCTAGATTCTTTCAGACGTCAGGCAACTACAATGGTCGCAGCCAATAAGCCGCGTAGCTCCATCGGGGTCAGGAAGCTCGCCCCCGGCGCAGACACCAGCTGCGGAGCGCCGGCCTTTCACTTGTGCAAAAGGCGACGAAAGGAGAGGAAAAGGAGCGAAGACGATGAAATTCAAATTCTGACTTGAGGTAACTAAGTTTCTACAAAACGCATTAAAAGATTTCTTGCTCGAGGATACTCGTGATGCGGCGCTCTTTAAAGTGGCTCTGAAAAGGGCTCTCAAAAACGTGCTCAAAAATGGTCAATGGGCACTCCAGAAGTGTGTGCAACGGCAATGATAGGCTGGTTTACTACACTGGATAACATTTTTGCAGGCTCTGATACAGCGCAAAGAGTGACAGTAACGTAGACGGACATCGCGCGAAAGTAGCCAGTATAGAAAGCAAAACGATATCAGCGTTCATGACCTTTCGCGCAGTGATCTTACTGACTTTCGATATATAATGGAAGGTGGAAAAGGGCGAAGAAAGTACGCGATAACCATACTTTTTTAAAGCGAAATTTATTGCCGCAGGGCATCAATAATGGGTGAAGGTGTGATGAAATATGTATCAGTGATTAAGTGAATGGAAAAAGGCTAGCTGATTTGATGAATTCATGTAGAGAACGATGGTACGGTCCCTGCGTCCAGGCAATGTATGAAGCAGGGTCGCTTGGTGAAATACCTGCTACCATCAAATGCCGGATCCTTGTAGGCTTGAGAGCTGGGCAGTCCCACAGTAAGTGATGAATGCCGGCCTCAATGTCCTCGTGTTTACATATCAGACACCCTGGCCGAGGAAACAATTCTCGGTACTGAGGCCACTTCCGAGTGATGGCTGGTGTGAGGGCAACCCCGACCCGGATCCTCCTAAGCGCAACCTCCTCTGCACGGGTAAGACCGCGGGGGAGGGTTACCGCACGCGGAGGGATGAGAGCACGTGTGCGGCGCCGGAGGAGTTCCTTTCTTGATGAAAGGAGGGTAAAATTGTCCAAATGAAGGAGCCGAGGCAGTGATGAGTTTGGATTCGCAAGGCGGGTCGCTAAATCTGCCTGGCTTTGATAGGTCAGCAGATCCCGTGGGACCCACTCAATACGTACTGGCTGCGGGATCCGTGTACGTATTGAGTGGGTCCCAGACTTTCCGCATGAAAAAACGTTAAATCCGATGTCTGCAATGCTTATGTGACCTGCACCACCGTCTTAAATTGGGAATCAGTTCTGCGATAGTTTCCAACACTTTTCTAGCGCGAAGGAAGGAGTGAAGGAAAACGTTTATTGAGCTCTAGAGAGTAGGTGAGGAATTTGGCGGAGTCGGATGATGTCTTCCGTCTTCTTAGCAAAGGTCGTCTGCCCCTAGTCCAGGGCTCCGCTGGATGCCGCTGCCAGCTGTGCTCGCCGGAATTAGCCCAAGTTGGACGTCCTGACGGTCGCTGGAGAGCATTCCCTCCCATTGCTCCGCACTCGGGTTTGGTATTTTTGGTGCCACCTCTATTTTCTGGCAGGCCCACGTTATGTGATAGAGCGTGGGTGTTTCATGGCAGCATGGGCGTTTCATCGCAGCATGGGCATTTGTCTGTGTTTTGTGTGGGTTGTATTTTGTTTAGTGTATTTAGATTCGGGGTATGAGCCCGTCTGTAGCAGCCTCCAGGCGACGGCGTCTTCCCTGGAGAGAGATTTATGTGGTGGGGGGTACCGTTTCCTGCAGCACTTGTAGTGGTTTAAGATTGTTGAGTAATCTCTAGGGACATGTTCGGCTTCCTCGAGGTCGCTTGTGGGGAGAGCTCGGTAAAAAGTGTATCCTCGAGCTACCTTGTCGACCGCTTGGTTGCCGTCCACTCCCTCGTGTCCCGGCGTCCATACTATCGTATGTTTTATTAGTTCTTCTTCTGTGCTTTGTTTGGGTCGGTCCCCAGAGCGGAGTATGCGGAGTGCTCTGTGACCTATTCTGCCTAACATGAAGTTTCGGCATGCCGTTTGGGAGTCGGTTAGTATTGTTAAGGATCGCTTAGTCCGGTAGCCCTCCGCTGCCGCTAGAGCGACGGCCACTTCTTCAGCCTCGACTACCGTGCAGTCCCGTAGCGACGCGCTGATGATTTCCCACATGTCCGAGTTTATCACAGCCGCTACCGCGTTGGGTTGTTTTGTCCCGTCCTTCTGGAGTATGTGGCTGCGTCCACATACACCGTTGTTGCCTGGGGGGCTAGTGATTTTTGGATGTACTCGGGCTCTCGCCTTTCTGCGTTCTTCATGTAGGTAGGGGTCCATGTTCTTGGGGATGGGGGTCATTCTAATTGTGCCCCCTATGCCGTCCGGGATAGTCGCGGTTCGCTGGATTTCTTGTATTCGTTGCATCCCAACTTCTGCTGAGGCTCCCTGCCAGACGGAGTCTGCTGTAGTCTCTGCAACTGGGCGACGTGTTGCGCCTCTCTCAGTTCTTCAAAGTTGTTATGAAGTCCTAGTGCTAAAAGCTTCTCTGTAGATGCGCATTGTGGTAGATGGAGTGCTGTTTTGTATGCTTTGTGTATAATCGCATCAATCTGTTGGATTTCACTTTTGATTGGGTTGTAGTATAGAAGACTGTAGGTGACTCGGCTGATCACCAGGCTCCTGACCAGCTTTAGCGTGTCTTCTTCTCGAATGCCCGAGCGTTTATGGTAGACGCGCGTGATCATGCGGGCAACTTGCAGGGTGGAAGCTTTGAGTAGAGCATGTGCATGTGTACACCGTTGGTTTGATTGTATCCACATACCCAAGATTCTTATGAGTGTTTTCTCTGGTATGGGTTTTCCCTCTAGGTAGACGTTGAGCCTAAGCTCGTCGCTGTTCGGGACTGTGCGGTTTTGTTTCCGATGATATCACTCTATGGACCATCCATGGCAGTGATGGAGACATAGAGAATACTCTACAGTCGGCAGCTACCCTCACCCAAACACATGCGCGGAGTATCGGACTCTCATGCTCTCCGCAGAAGTCGGAGCTCCTCATACTCCGCCCCACAACCCGAAACTGCTCCACAGCTCCCATAACCGTGAAACTGGAAAACCGGTACATCCCGGAGGTACACACTCTCCGGGTACTGGGCCTCCACATCCAGAACAACGGGAAAAATACTCTCACCATCCAGAAACTCAAGCAGACGGCGGTGTCAATATCCCCCCTGATCCGCAGAGTTTCTGGACACTACCGGGGCATGAGGGAGCATGACCTATGTCGTCTCATTCATGCCTTCGTCCTCAGCCGCTTTCTCTTCACGCTCCCCTACCTGAAACTCCAGAAATCTTCACCCTGATTGCCATGATCCGAAAAGCATTTAAGACAGCACTACACCTACCCCTAAATACCTCAACCGAAAAACTCCTCCGGCTAGGCCTACACAACACGATAAGTGAGCTTATCGAGGCCCACCGACAGACACAATACATACGTCTCGCGAGAACCACCACCGGCAGACACATCCTACACACCCTCGGCATCAGGATACCAGCCACGGATCACACACGGCTCCCGGTACCCCACCACATTCACCGCGAACTACTTATTAAACCTCTCCCTAAAAATATGCACCCCACCTACCACGAACCCCGCCGCAGAGCTCGCGCACGGGCGCCCCACAAACACTATGGCATGGAACCGGATGCCGTTTGGGTGGATGCCGCATGCACAGGCGAGGACGCGGTTGTAGCCATCACGAACCCCTCCCTACAACCGATTGCTACCCTTCACGTATCTCCCACTGCCATTTCGGAGGAGGCTGAAGAGGCCGCTATTGCCCTAGCCATCACGCGCACGGAGGCCCGGTATATACTATCGGACTCTAAAACTGCCATACTAAATTTCGCCCGCGGGAAAGTTCACGTCCCTGCATTTCGCATATTGAACTCCCTCGCTGCACACCCGCCCCGCCACATGGAGCTCATATGGGTACCTGTCCACTCCGGGAATCCCGGAAACGAGGCTGCCAACGCTTTAGCCCGAGGTTCTCTCAACCGGGCACCGGCGGCCTCCGATCTGGGGTTCTCACGGGAGCGCATGCATTCCTTCAGTGAACTGACGCAGGCCTGCAAAGCCGAGCGTCGGCTGTACCTCCCACCCCATCCCTCCCTCGACAATTATCATCAGACACTTCGGAGGCGGCTCCAAACACGCACCTTACCCTCCCCTTATATACGCTCGCGCTATCACCAAGTCCACACAAACCCCTCCTGTACCCTCTGCCACCACCCCAAAGCCACTCTCGATCATATCCTTTTCCTCTGACCGGCGGATCCTCCCCCGCGGGGCCTGGAACACCTTACCACTTGGGAGGCTTGGGAGACCCTACTGCGCTCCGAGGACCCGGCCAAGCAAGCCATCGCCACAGGCCGGGCTGCCAGCGTTATGGGCCTCCGGGACATGAACGTTTGAGTGCAGTGGGGCCGTGCGGGGGCCCAAGGACCTGCGCGTCCTGAACTCCCCTGTATGTAATAAAGTTTCCACGACCACCACCTTCCCCCTCCAGACTCTGAGCAGTTCTGATTTTTTGGTGGAGCATGCTAGCCCTCTCGCTTTTACGTAGTTCTCTACGCAGGTCGCGGCCTCCTGTAGTCTTTCTTCCTTTTCGTTTAGTGAGCCCGTATTTGTCCGGATGGTGATGTCGTCGGCATACATGGCATGGTGTATTCCTTCGACTTCCTTAAGTTGTTTTGCAAGGCTGATCAACGCAACCTTAAAAAGCGTAGGTGAGATGACCGAGCCCTGCGGAGTTCCCTTGTTAGGGGTGTGGAACTTCTCCGAACGGAGTTCTCCCAGCCCTATCGTCGCTGTTCTATCTGAGAGGAAAGCTTTGACGTAACCGAAGACCCTCCTGCCGCAGTTCAGGTCGCCCAGGCCTGTCAGGATGGCTTCGTGGCTTACGTTGTCAAAAGCTCCTTTGATATCCAGTGCCATTATTACGTTCTCTCCGTCCCTAGGGACGTTACTTAGAACTCCTTCTTTGATTTGTAGAAGTACGTCTTGGGTCGACAGTTTCGCCCTGTATCCGAACATACTGTGGGGATAGAGTTCGTGATCCTCCATGTTTTGTTGTAGCCTTAATGTTACCACTCTCTCGTACAGCTTGCTGAGGCACGATGTAAGGGAGATGGGGCTTAGGTTTTCGATTTGTAGCTTTTTACCCGGTTTTGGAATCATAACCACCTCTGCATGCTTCCAATCCTCGGGAACGGTCTCCGCTGCCCAGTGCTTGTTGAGGAAATCGGTTAATTCTGCGACTAGCTCGTCACTGAGGTTGCGGATGGGTGCGTTGTTGATTTTGTCCGCACCCGCTGCCGTATTCCTAGTTGTGTTTCGAATTGCTGCATATACTTCTCGTGTGATGGGTCTATCTAGGTTTGGATTTTCTTTCCCCCGATAAGCTCTTGCATAGGTTCTCGGGTTTGTGACCTCGAAGCACTTGATGCGCACTTTGTCCAGGAGTTCCTCATCGGTTCCTTCGAACTGGTGGATTAATCGGTATATTGCTCTATTGTTTTCTGCTTTATTGCTAACGCGAGATATTTTTTATTCCCGCCTTGGCCTTTCGGTGCCGGCTGGCTGAAAGAGCACTCTGTATATTGTTACGGTGTAGGTAGGCACGAGAAGAGAGCGAAACCCGGTTCTTCTGCCAGGATATGATGCCGGCTCAATTACGGGCGTGTCCACCGCCGTATTATTGCAACGCAATATTACTGCTCTACAGCACACCATAGAAAGTTCAAAGGAAGACTACGTCCTCCTTGAGATTTTACCCAAGAAACGAGGAGATAGAAATTTGTTTCTGCTTAATGTATATAGCCCACCCAAAGATAAAGGTACCGATATACCGGAATTACTTATCAAGACTCTGAAACTAGCGACTAAAGCCCAGCTATTAATAGTAGGGGACTTTAACGCACCACAACCGGAATGGGGATACACTAGAGCCGGTCCCAAAGGCAACAGGGTATGGCAAGTGGTCCAAAATCTAGGCCTAACTGTCCTGAACAACCCCCAAGAAATCACGAGACTAGGCAACAGTATATGTAAAGGCACATCGCCAGACCTAACCCTGGCAAAGAACATACAAAGCCGAACATGGACTAACACAGGACACACGCTAGGCAGTGACCATTACATCATATCTACCACCTTTGAGACAGCAAAGCATAAATCAGTCTTCAACAAAGTAAAAATTACGGATTGGGACAAGTTCAGGGTAATAAGAGAACAAAGACAAAAAGATGAAAGCACAGACCCAGTAATTGAACATCTCAGGGACTGGGTGGAATCACTAAAAATGGACATTAAGGCTACCACAGCCGAAATCGGCATGGAAGAAGGACAAGTCACTGACTCTAGGTTATTGCATATGTGGGAAGCACATTTCAGCTTGCAAAACCGCTGGAAGAGGAACAAACACAACAAAAATCTTAAAAAGAGAATTGCACAGTTGCAGAGACTAATTGAAAAATATACTCTAGAGCTTCAACACAAACAATGGGAGCAAATTTGCGACCGCATGAATGGCAAGCTCGAGTGCAGGAAAACTTGGCATCTGCTAAGGCACCTTCTTGACCCCACAGAGGCTAAATCAACTAGACGAGGTCAACTAATGAGATTAGTGCATCAGTATCAAGGAACCACAGAGGAGTTCTTAACGGAACTACGAGATCGATACTTAAACACAACCCCAGATGGACCGCTGCCAAACTATCAGGGCACACCAAACGAGGACTTAGACGCTGAGATTACGGAGTCGGAAGTGTGGCTTGCCATGGGGCAACTACGCACCACGTTTGCAGCCGGGCCTGACGGTGTTACTAACAAAGCACTTAGAAACTTGGACGCAGGGTCAGTGACAGCACTCACTGATCTCATGAACATACTGGACAGACGGAAACATTCCACAAGAATGGAAATATGCAAAGATTACATTCATTCCAAAGCCAGGCAAGAAATTGTGTATAGAGAATCTACGCCCAATCTCTTTAACATCCTGCTTAGGAAAGTTAATGGAACATATAATTCTCAATCGGCTACAAGAATACGCTGAGGACAATAACTTACTCCCTAACTCCATGCTAGGCTTCAGGGCTAATCTTTCTACCCAAGATGTTATGCTGCAACTCAAGGCAGACATAATAGACATGGAACGCAGCAGAGGAACTAAAGCCATATTAGGCTTGGATTTGAACAAGGCGTTTGATAATGTCACGCACGATGCTATCTTAAGGAATCTCTCGGACATCAACCCAGGGGAAAGAACTTTCCAGTACATCAAGTCATTTCTCAGTAACAGAACGGCAGAGATAGCAGTGGGAGAGATTAAATCAGACTCTTATCTCACTTGGAGGTAAAGGAACGCCACAGGGCTCAGTCCTGTCACCCTTCCTTTTTAATCTCTCACTAATTAAAATTCCTTCTAAATTAGCAGCCATCCCGGGGCTGCAACACACATTCTACGCAGATGATATCACTTTATGGACCACAACTGGCAGCGATGGTCAGATAGAGGATACCCTGCAACAAGCTGTAGACATAATACAAGACCTGGCGGGTAAAGCAGGTCTAACCTGCTCGCCCTCCAAGTCCGAATTATTTCTAATCAGATACAAACCAAGGGGCCCTCGAGCAAAAAATTGCAAACCTCCGCCTCCACTGAAAATCTGGGTGGAAGGGCTCCCTGTAAAGGAAGTTCAAACTATAAGAATCCTAGGACTCTTCCTTCAGTCGAACCGGAAGAACAAGGAAACACTACAAAAACTCCAGACAACCGTCAATATGACGGTAAGACTAATTAGACGAATTGCAAGCAAAAGCAAAGGAGTGAAGGAGACAGAACTTTGCAAAATAGTACAAACATTTGTAATAAGCAGGCTTGTCTACGCACTCCCATACTTAAAATTAGACAGTAGTGAAACAGCCAAAGTAGAGTCTATGATTAGAACAGCATACAAGGTAGCATTAGGGCTACCGAACTCTACCTCCACCGAAAGGTTTCTGGGCTTGGGAGTACACAACACCTTAGACGAGCTTACAGAGGCACCCTTAACAATGCAGAGAGGCCGGCTTTCCCGCACCAAAGCAGGAAGAACCATACTTGATCGTTTAGGACTAGGCATACAGTTGCCACCCCAAGATACCAAAACACAGATACCTAAACGCATCGCTAAGGTAATAAGAGTTAAGCCACTAGCTAAGAATATGCATCCTGCTCACCACGAGGGGAGAAGGGCTAGGGCAAAAGCTCTACACAACATATACAACCAAGATGAACATGCAGTATATGTAGATGCCGCAGAATATCCCCAGAAACAAGCGTTCGCACTAACGGCGGTGGATACGCAAGGTAAACTGATAGTCTCCGGCACTACCATAACGAAATCCTCGGAAACGGCAGAAGAGGCGGCAATCGCCCTTGCTATCATTAACACAGAAGCTACTACCATACTCAGCGACTCTAAATTTGCCATACGCAATTATGCGAGGGGCAGAATTTCTCAGGCAGCAATGAGCATATTGGGTCAAACCAAAGACTTAGACAGAATTATTGAATTGATATGGGTCCCGGCTCACTCGGGGAACCCTGGTAACGAAGCGGCACACATAACAGCTCGAGGATTTGTCAGCCGAGCAGGGGACGCTGTCGTTGCTGAGAGTTTTTCGAAGGACGGCCTATCATCTTTTCACGATATTACTAATCATTTTAAACTTGTAAGGAGGATATTCCCTCCTCCAGACAAAGCCTTTAATAAGGAGCAGGAGACCACTTGGAGGCGACTCCAGACGCGATCCTTCATGACGCCTTACCTGTTGTCAAAATTCTACCCCGGTGAATACGACCCTGCATGTACATTATGTGGTGATTTAGCCACTTATGATCTCCTATTGTGGAATTGTAAAGAGGAGCCGCCCCCGAAATCTCTAATACAGGTTCCTACTCTCGAGCAGTGGGAGGCCGTATTGGTCAGCTCAGACTTGGGAGTTCAAACCCGGGTCATTGAATGGGCTACCCAGGTCGCTGTCAGCCGTGGACTGATAGCCACCTAGCACGGATCGTCTGCATTCTGCCTTTTCTGACGAATTAAATGTTTTCCAATCCAATCCGGCCAACCATCGAACACCGTCCTGCTGCCGCTCGTTCTCTCGAACACGCGCTTGCGCCCGCGCTCTGTCCTCGTGCCTCTCCTGCGGCGGCATGGCCTCTTCCCCTTCTTTTCCGTTGCTCGCTGGCTGCGATGGCGGACCAGTTCTGTTCTTGATCAGGCACGAAGCTACGTTTGCGCGACCCCCGCTCCTAAGATTTCCCAAGGTGACAGCTCTATCAGGCTGCAGTGGCAACCAAGGGCAACCAACCAAGTAGCAACCAAAGCGTCGAGGCTTGGGCCGCTGCGTGCCTAGCTAAAATCTCGATGTCGCTAGGCTCGGCTACCCCATCGGGCCAGCACATCCGCACTCCCCAGCTGAACTTCTCATCACTTCGTCCGAGAGAAACCGAAGCGACCCCTGGAGCAGCTTCCCAACGATGTCTGCGAGGAAGCGAAGTATGGCTGCTCAAGGTGAGGGTGCCATAGCTGCCACACCACGAAGTGACGCCTTCCATTGTTCGTCTTCCAGCGTCATTAGCCAAGGGGGTATCTCGCTGCAGCCTGGAGACCACCGGAATGACTCAGGCGCTCAGGCGCTGTCCAGTT
This sequence comes from Amblyomma americanum, assembly GCA_030143305.2. NCBI lineage: Eukaryota > Metazoa > Arthropoda > Arachnida > Ixodida > Ixodidae > Amblyomma > Amblyomma americanum. Next base: position 32,688 of record JARKHS020001651.1, read on the forward strand.
CCATCGTGTTCTCCGTGATTTCCAAGACACCTGGTGCCAACGCAGGAGGTGCTTTGCTTGCATCAAACACTACGAATTCCACTGCACCTAAAGCCGGCCTGGAGGAGTCGGGTACGGCATCCGTAGGAATCTCCCCTCAGCCATCACCGACTACAGGCGTGCATCATTCAGAAGGAAGTCCTCGGATCGATCGGAAACATGACAGGTGCGTCTGAGAATATCTCGCAAACCTGAAGTACTCATCCCCCCACTCATCGATCAAAAAACGCAAACGGAGCAAAATGGAAGGACGATGTGAAGGAGAGCCGCAAAACAGCGAGTTTACCGTGACTCGTGGGCAACGCCAACATCACAAGGCTCTGTCATGGTCAGTGGAAGCGAATCGAGGAGATACAAAAGGCAGTATGATACCCACCTCTTTTTCCCAAGACTACAGCAAAGCACCAGCAAAATCTAAGACAGCAGTGGGTACCTCCTGATCATCTGGTTGGCTCAGTGACGCCACCTCGACTTCGAAGATACAGTGGGCATTTCCATACGAAGCCGCCTTCAACAGCGACTCATGCATTTGCGTCTCGGATTTCAAAGCACCCTAAGGCACATATCCTCCTATTTGGGGATTTCAACTACCCCAATATCGACTGGAATAGTCAACCTCAGCCCATGGTCAGTCAGGAAGAGTCGAGAGAATTCCTTGATGTCCGTCTTAATTTTAATTAGACCCAATTAGTATCTGAACCAACACGTGTCGCAGGAGAAGCAGCTAACACTCTAGACCTCATTCTGACCACTCATCCAGATAGCTTAGAATCCCTTACGTACCTCCGCGAAATCAGCGACCATAAAGTAATTCATGCCACTTTCAGCTTTACACCTGTGTTAAAAGAACCTTCCCGGAAAACTATTATGCTCTACGACAAGGGAAACTACGAAGCAATCAGCAATGAATTAAATAACTTCTTGTCAATGTTTGAAACATCCTTTCATAGCAGAAGTGTAAATGAAAACTGGACACTCTTCAAACATAAAATAGCTGACGTAACCAATAAATATATCCCGACGTGCAGTTTTAGGAAGCGTAATCAGAAGCCGTGGTTCACCAAAACACTAAAAAGACTCGAAAATAAGAAAAAACGCGCATTTCGTACAGCGAAGCGACAAGGAAACCCAAATGCGTGGGTAAAATACCATGAAGTGGAACACTTGTACTTGGCCGCGATTGTTAAAGCTAAGCGCTCCTTCTACGAAGTCGACCTACCAAAAATGATAATCGATAACCCCAAAAAATTCTGGAAAGTGATAAACCCAAAAGAAACGCGCGCTATCACCCTCACTAACAATGCCGGTGTTACAATGACTGATACCAAATGTGCAAACGCATTTAACACTGCTTTTTCGTCCGTTTTTACTGACGAATCCGAATTGCCCTGTTCTACACTACCACTTGTTATCACCACAGCCATGGAACCCATAACTTTCAACAGTAGCGGAATTTCATGCATAATTGATAAAATAAAGAACTCATCCGCTACCGGCATGGATGATATAAACTCAAAAATTTTAAAGAACGCTAAACTAGCTTGCTCCAGTATCCTTTGTGCACTGTTTACGCAATCATTGTCTGAAGGAACCATACCTGACGACTGGAAAGTGGGGAAGGTCGTTCCCATCCACAAAACAGGTACTACTGATTCACCTCTTAATTATCGCCCTATTTCATTAACAAGTGTACCCTGCAAATTAATGGAACATGTCATTTACAGCCAAATAATACAATTCCTAGATTCCAATCACTTCTTCCATCCGTCCCAGCATGGATTTCGGAAAGGTTTTTCCTGCGAAACTCAGCTAGCCATTTTTCTTCATGACATTCACGCCAACCTTGACACTAATCTACAAACTGATGCCATATTCCTAGACTTTGCTAAGGCTTTCGACAAAGTACCTCATCAACGCTTGCTTCTCAAACTCTCTCAGCTGAACCTAGATCCAAACATCATCGCGTGGATTAAAGAATTCCTCACGCATCGTTCTCAGTCTGTCTTCATTAATAATCAGCCCTCCCACCCGCTTCCAGTAACCTCCGGCGTCCCGCAGGGTTCCGTTCTCGGTCCTTTGTTATTCCTTATTTACATTAACGACCTACCCCAGCATGTATCTTGTCATATCCGTCTGTTTGCTGATGACTGCGTTATTTATCATTCAGTCACTAACCCTTCTGACCAAGAATCCCTACAGGCTGACCTAAACCATGTGCAAAACTGGTGTTTGCAGCGGCTGATGACACTCAACCCTAACAAATGTAAGTATATGTCTTTTCACCGCCGCCGAAATCCTTTTGTTTTCCAGTACACAATTTCTAACTCCTCTGTCGACCTCGTCCAGTCGTACAAATACTTAGGTATCACCATTTCTAATGATTAATCCTGGCGTCTGCATGTGACTAACCTGATATCATCAGCTAATAAAACACTTGGCTTCTTGAAACGTCACCTGCGGGATGCCCCTCAACATGTAAGACTACAAGCATACATTTCACTCATCAGAACTAAACTGGAATTCGCATCGGCCATCTGGAACCCTCACCAAGCATATCTAACAAACGCCCTCGAAGCTCTGCAGAACAGGGCCACCAGATTCATTTATTCCTCGTATTCATACGACGTTAGCATATCATCTCTAAAATTGCAATCAGGTCTATCTAATCTTTCTGCTCGCCGTCGCACTGCCAGTCTCGTCTTATTTCACAAGTTTTTTTATTCGCCACTCAGACAAGAACCCTACATCTGCGCACCCCCGCCGCGCAGATCCCATCGCATCAGTCACCCTCTTCAAGTTTTGCGCCCACGTGCCCGTACCACTGTTTTCTCTAATTCATTTTTTTGCCGAGTAGCAGCTGACTGGAACGGCCTTCCCCACGATATCGCTGCCATCACCTGCCCTGGAACATTCATGACTGCTTTGAACACCTGTACTTCATAGAAAGACACCCCTTATGTAACACCCCGCAAGGGGTCTTTAAGGAAAATAAAGTGATGTGACAGTTCAGAAGCAACATGTCATTCAAAAAAGAAACTACATGAAACGAAAGCTACAAGGCGAAGCGGATGGCATCACCTTCTCTGGGGAACATCACTTTGGTCAGCTACGCTGGAAGAAAAGAAAACGGTCCTGAAACATGATGTCACATTGCTGCGACGCTGCGGCCAAGAACGAGAGTGCCAAGCTCGAGCAAGGAAATGCATGTTGAGAGCGGTCCCTCCTAGTCTCATCCTGATTCTAGTGATGAGCCGTCTTTGTCCACAAGAGACATCAAGAGGTCGCACTCGTCAAATCAGAGCCACCACCGACATTCAGCGACGTACATGGCTTCGAGAATGGTTACTTCACCAGATTCACTCCCGGGGGATACAGCACACAGTGTTTCCTTCGACTGCGAGCGTGCCTGTCTTTCGCTCCTCTGGAGCAGAAAAGTTCCAGCATGGAGGAATTTGTCCGATCCCTAGAGCCTTACATCGAAGAGCAGGAAAGGAACCTGATGTTGTGGCAGCAGGCGGGCCACCAAGATTAAGATTTGGATGAAGTTGAGGAGCGGCTCTAGAGGCCAGGCCTGTAGTGGATGGATGGCCAGAAAATATGAGTGTGGTCAAGTCGTTATGGACTTCATTGTCTGGAGTGACATTCCGTGCTGAACGCTATAGTTGTTGTGGGTTTGAAATGCTCAGACATCATCGCCGACGGAGGGTGTTCGTCGTTTCGTTGGAACAAGTTACCCGTGCAAATGTTTCCTTTTTTTTAGCTTGTCTGACCTGGGGGCCTTTGCACGGCCGCAGTGCAGCTGTAGCTTATCGCTGCAAAACGTGACCTCGACAGCTATGATGATTGGAACGGAAATGTTGGCTTGGTTTAGAGACTAAGTGGTTTGAAGACGCTGAGTGGGTTGAAGACACTAAGTGTATAGCGTATATGTATGTATAGTATAGAGTATATATGTATAACGGGGATTTCAAATATGTATAAGGAGCATCTTAAATGCAGATATTTGACGCCTTCCCGTCGCGGATCCTGAATTTGAGTTAACTGATTAAAAGAGGAACCCTCTTTACCCGCAATGCCGGGAACAGTTCGACCGGAAAGAGGCGTCAAATGTAAGTGCTATTATGGTGTCGGTATATCTTACAACAGTGAAATCGCGTCAGGGCAAATAACTGAAGAAAGGAAATTGAAGAATTGATTGAATAAAAATTGACACCTCTTACTTGCTCTCAATAAAGTCAGTTGTAGGAAAAAATCTCTGATTACTAGGATTAATCCACAGCCCTCCTCTTCGGCTTTCTTTATGCCCCATGGACTCGTAGTGTACAATAACGTGATAAAAACGAACAGAGGCAAAAAACTCAAGAATTGGATATATTTCAGCGAAATACTGCATCGTGCTATTATATATATATATATATATATATATATATATATATATATATATATATATATATATATATATATATATATATATATATATATATATATATATATATATATATATATATATAATAGCACGATGCAGTATTTCGCTGAAATTCGCAGAAAAAAAGCGGCATATTTAATTTGTTGCTGGCACGCGGCACCTAAGAACCGTGACAGCGCGTCCTGGCGATGACATGTAACTATTCTGATAATAAAATTTTTACGCTGTCAAGTGAGTGAGTGAAAAACTTTTATTGAACATTTGCGTAGTTCGGCGGCAGCAGGATCCGCGTCGTCTTCATATCAGGCGATCCCGGATCCCGTCTTTGCAAGGTCAAGCCCTCATTCCAGGGCTCCGCTGAGCCGCGCTGCCTCGTAAGCGTGCTGCACCAGGGTCCTTTGGACCGTGAGCTCGCTGCTGACGAGCCGGCTCTCCCATTGCTCCGCACTTGTGTGTTTGTGTTGGTGGAATTTTATGTTTCGCTCACACTCCCATGTGATGTGGTACAGCGTTGGTACCGCCCCGCACCACGGGCATGTGGCTCTGTATTGTGTCGGAAACATCTTGTTTAGTATGTGTAAATTTGGAAAAATACCCGTCTGCAGTCTGCGCCACCCGGTAGCCTCTTCCTTTGTTAGTGCCTTGTGTGGCGGAGGATATTTATACCTTAAGCCCCTGTATAGGGCCAGGTGCTCTGCATACCCCCTTCGCAGGTTCGGGTGCAAAAGTCGTCCGGTAATCCCGCTCGGAAACTCATCGCTCGAGCATGGCCGTCCGCTCTTTCATTTCCCTTAATACCTGCATGTCCGGGTATCCAAACCAGGCTGTGTATGTGTTTTGTGTCTGAGACACGCGCTTTTCTGAGTATGTTCATGGCTGCGGCACCAATCCTTCCACCAATGTGGTTCCTACATGCCTCTTTCGAGTCTGTAAGTATGTTTAGAGATTTGTTTCCCTGGGAGCCGCAAGCGACCGCTAGAGCTATGGCAACCTCCTCGGCTTCTGTTGCGTCCGCAGCCTCTGCCGCTGCACAGGTGATCAGTTCTCCCTGGTGGTCGACTACTACAGCCGCGGCCGTGCGCTTCCTATCCATCAGGTACAGCGCCGCGTCCGTGAAGACCTTGTTTTCCAGATTGGCTAAGCCTCGCTCGATATACTCGGCTCTTGCTTTCCGTCTTCCTTCGTGCAGGTTCGGATCCATGTTCCTGGGCAGGGGTGCGACCCGAATGGCTTTTCTAATTCCATCCGGGACGTCCCTGTACCTGTCAAGGCGCTCTTGTGTTTCCACTCCTATTCTTTTCAGCAGTTCCCGGCCTGTTGGCGTGCCTCGGAGTCTCGTATACTGTGCCCTGATTTGGCCCTCCCTCAGCTCTTGGAAGGTGTTACTAATCCCTAGCTGGAGTAGTTTCTCGTTCGGTGTGTTCCTAGGTAGATGCAGGGCGGTCTTATATGCCTTCCTTAAAATTACATCTATCTGTTCCATGTCGGCTTTGGTTGGTATCTGGTAGGGCAGTGAATAGGTGACTCGGCTGACTATCAGGCTGCTCACGAGTCTGAGCGTGTCTTCCTCTTTCATGCCGTACCGCCTATGCGAGACTCTGCTGATCATTCTTCCTACCTGCTCTGCTGCTTTACTTATTAGGCTGATGGTGTGGCTGCATTTCCTGCTTCTTTGCAGCCACATACCTAGCACCCTTATCATGTCTTTCTCTGGGATACTCTGCCCTTCCAGGTAGACTTCCAGCTCCGCTTTAGTGGGATGTCTTCCGACTCTCAGCAGCTCCGATTTCTCGGTTGAGCATCTGAGGCCTCTTTCTCTGGTGTACTTCTCCACGCACGCTGTTGCTTCCTGTAGTCTTTCCTCCTTCTCCCCCAGAGAGCCCTGGGTGACCCATACCGTGACATCGTCGGCATACATCGCGTGTTTTATCCCTGGTATCCTCTCGAGTTGCCGCGCAAGCCCGATCATCGCAGCGTTGAATAATATCGGTGAGATGACCGATCCCTGGGGAGTGCCCTTGCATGGTGTGCCGAAAGGGTCACTTCTAAGGTCTCCAAGCCCGACTGTCGCAGTTCTATCGGTTAAGAAGGCCCTGACATAATTATGGACTCTTCTTCCGCAGTTGGTGTTATTGATTCCCTCCATGATGGCGTTGTTGCTGACGTTGTCGAAGGCCCCCTTTATATCGAGGGCCATGACCACGTTTTCACCTGCTTTTGGCATCGTGGCTAGAACCTCCTCCTTAAGCTGTATTAGGATGTCTTGGGTGGACAGGTTCGCTCTAAAACCGTACACTCTATCCGGGTATAACCTTCCTCCTTCCAGATGTGTTTGAATCCTTTTGGTGATTATCCTCTCGTAGAGCTTACCTAGACATGATGTTAAGGAAATGGGTCTGAGGTTTTCGATCGATAGCTTTTGGCCTGGCTTTGGTATCATAACCACCATTGCGTGCTTCCACTCTGCCGGAACCGTGCCGGATTGCCAAAGCTTATTGAGGTACACCACTAGCTGGTCTATGGCGTTGTCGCTGAGATTCCTGATTAGTGAGTTGCTGATTTTGTCTGCTCCCGTTGCCGTGTTCTTTGTGGCCGCTCTTACCGCCTCGATTACCTCTTCCTTGGTGATAGGCCTGTCCATGTTTAGATTCTCTTCGCCTTTATACTCTTCCTTGTAGCTTTCTATCTGATCCTTCCCGTAGCATTTTATCCTAACTTCCTCTAGCAGCTGTTCCTCGGTTCCATCATATTGATGTACCAGTCTCTGTAGCGACTTGCTGCCTTCGGTTTTGCTTTGGGTTGGGTCCATGAGGGCTCGGAGAATCTGCCACGTCCTAGCCGTGCCTAGCGTGCCATTCAGCGAATTACTGAACTGCTGCCAGCCCTGCCTTGCCAGTTGTATTGCATATTGCTCTGCTTTTTCAGTTATCTCAGCGATTTTCCTTTTAAGCTTTCGGTTTAGCTTCTGCCTTTTCCAGCGCTTGGTAAGCCCTCGTCTTGCCTCCCATAGCCCGATGAGCCTTTTATCTACTTCCGGTGTTTGCTCTGTTCTATCCACAGCTTTCGTGTATCCCTCCTGGATTTGCCGAAGCTTTTGACTCCACTCCTCTACGGATTCGATTTCGCCCTCTATCTGCGTGCATTGCACCCTGAAAGCGTCCCAATCCGTGATTCGTGCCGTGCCAATCTTCCTTTTGACCCCCTCGGCCACCATGCAGGTTCTGACTATGTAGTGGTCGCTACCCAGGTTCTCGAGAAGGTTTTCCCATTCTACCTGCTTGTTGCCTCTTACGAAGGTGAGGTCCGGGCTCGTATCTGGGCTCACGCTGTTGCCTTGTCTGGTTGGCTGGCTCTCGTCGGTTAGGAGGTCGCACCCTGTGCTCTCTGCCGCTAAGCAGATGCCACGCCCCTTCTTGTCATCTCTGGGGTAGCCCCATCTTGGGCTTTTGGCGTTGAAATCGCCTGCTATGAGAAGGGTGTTTCGCCCTGCTAGTCTCTTCGCCTCCGCAAAGAGCCTGAGGAAGTCGCCATTTGTTTGCCTCGGCGGACTATATAGGTTAACTATTAGGGTGCTTTTGGCTTTCGCTTTCTTCTTGGGAATTATCTCTGTGATTATGTGATCTATGTTTGTGTCCTCTATCTGTTTGTGTTCTATGGCCACCACCTTGTTACTAATTAAGGTGGCAATGCGGCTGCCCTCTTGACATGTGTACCCTCTGAGTTTTGGTGTCGTGTTGTTTGTTTCCTGTAGTAAAATAATATCTGGTGTGGTTCCCCTGGAATATATGTACTGCTGCAAGAGGCCTTGCTTGCGTGCGTAGCCTCTGCAGTTCCATTGCCATAGCTCTAATTGTTGATTTCGCTCAGCCATGTTTGGTTAGCGCTACTCGTGCTGGGGGTTTCAGTGCTGAACCTGCGCTCGTTAAAGAGCCTATCCCTCGCATCGTTGGTTGTTCTCTGCGTGGTTTGACTCTTAACGTAGTTCCTGAAGCTCTGCTCTTGCATAGCTACCTTCTGCTGTGTCTGCTGCATTTCGCTGCGCATTTCACTACGCATCCCCTGCATTTCGTTGCGTATCTCGTTGCGCATCTCCTGTATGAGTTTCATTATTGGGCTGTCCGGCCTTATATCCTGTTGTAATTCTTCCTCAATCTGTGTTGGTGGTGTTGGTGTCCTTATTGGTACAAAACCTGCCCTGATTTCTTGTTTCTCCCTAATTATCTCTCCTAGCTGTATTCTTAATTGCCTCATCTCTTCGCGGCACTGTTCCAATTCGCGCTTAAGACTGGCGTTTTCCTCTGATAGTTTTGGATTTGTGTGTTTTGTGTTCCGTTTGTGTTAGAGTGCGGAGCATATAGCGATTTGGGAGGGCCGTCCCGCCAGCTCACCTGCGAGTTGCCGCCGTTCTTCTTCTTCTTCTTCTGCTGCTGTTGTCGTTGCTGCTTGGGTTGTCTTTGTTGTTGCTGCTGCTGCTGCTTGCTTCTGTTGTCCAGTGGTGGAAAGGGCTCGTCTTGTCCGCTCCACTGGTTTTTATTCCAGGGTCTGCCGCGGCTGCGACTCCGCGACTTGCTTCTGTCCGGGTCTCTGCTTTCGTCCCCGAACCATCGCGGTTTCCCTCCCCTGCTGCGGCTTCTGCTGCGCCGACCTTGCTGCTGCCGAGGTCCCCAGCGTAGCTCGCTCGCTGTCTTAAGGCGCTGCTTGCAGTCCTTCGAGCCGGCTGCGTGCTCTCCGCCGCAAAGCATGCACTTGGGTGTACACTGGTGTGCCTCCGCCGGGTTCTGGCATCCGCACTGCCTACAGATCTTGGTTTGTGGGCTTGGACAGACGTCCATCCGATGTCCTTGCTGACCGCAGTTGTAGCAGACTTGTCTCGTTGGTTTGTATGCGTAGCACCACATCTCTCCTCCATGGTAGATCACTTGCTTGGGTAGAAAAGTGCCTTCGAAGGTGATGACGGCCGTGCTCGAGCTTCCAAGCATCCTGGCCGCCAGGATCTTCACCCCCTGCCTGCGTAGTCTGAGGTTGTCCTTGAGCTCATCCGGTGTAGTTCCTGGGTCCACCCCGTGGATGACTCCCTTCAACGTGTCCTCCGGTGCCGCCACGTGGGCGCTGACTGCGTAGATTTTATCGCCAAATTTTAGCTGCGTGATATTTCTGATCTTCCTGGCTACTATCTCGTCGCCAGTGCTGATGATTATTATGTTAGAACCATTTCGTAGTCTTACGATGAAGTCTCCTGTCTTGCATTCGTGCCCGGTAGCCTCCGCTGCTGCCTTTGCCACTTGGTGTGTTTGCAAATCCTTGACTAAGAGTCCTCTCGGTCGGAGAACTACTTTTAAGTCGTCCTTCGGGAGCGGCGGCAGTCTCCTCCTCTCGCCTCCTCCTTTCTCTGCTTCTTTCTGCGCAGCTGGTGCTCCCCTTGTAGTTTGCATTCCTTCCGAGAGAGGCTCCGGGGTCGTCTTCCCCGGGGTCCCTTGCATCTCCATTCTTTGTTGTTGCTTTCTCCGAACCTTCGGTCCTACGACTATCCAATCCAGTTCCATATCCTTGTTTTCGGAAACTTGCGTGTTTCTTCCTACTGGGTCGCTGCTGTTATGCGTCGGTCTCGTCGCTCTCACGGAGCCCCCCCCCCCCCCGACTCTGCCGCCCGGGGTTCTCTTCGGTCGTGTCTTGGAAGTCTTCGTCCATATTTTCTGGCATTTCTGGTATAAAGCTATTCAAGCCTGTCATTGTGGGCTGTCTGTGCCTAGGGGTGTTCATCTGTGACTTCTCTCCGGTCTTCGCCCCCCTCTCGTTGAGGCCGGGAGGCCGCGGAGCCCCGTACTCGTGTTAGGCCTAGCTAGGCCTACTGTCGCGCCGACCACGTGGGAAGTTCAAGGACCGATAAAAATCGAAATGTCGGACCCACCAGCTCGTATCTTGGGTCCTCGTGATCCTCTTCGTTATCGGCGTCGATTCCACCCCAAAAGAAGGCAGTCCAAAGGGTTTAGGCGGGTCAAAATACCCGAAAAACACGGAGCTCATATGCCACGCGTCCGCACCTGTCGGCGTTCCTACGCTGTCAAAAAAAATTCACTTCATTGTCGGGAGTGACATTTTGGTGCTGAACGCTCTGGTTGTCGTGGGTTTGGAATGCTCAGACCTCAGCGCCGACGGAAGGTGTTCGTCGTTTCGTTGGAAACAAGTTGCCATTCCACATGTTTCCTTTTTTTTTAGCTTCGGTGGCTTGGGGACCTTTCTTTGCACGACTGCTGTGTAGCTGTAGCTTTGCGCTGCGAAACGTGATCTCGACAGCGATGATGATCGGGACGGAAGTGTCTGCTTGGTTTAGTAACTAAGTGGTTCGAAGACGCTGAGTGGGTTGAAGACACCGAGTGCCTTGAAAAATGTTACCCTGTGGGTCGGCACGAGAAGACGGCGAAACCCGGTTCTTCGGCCAACCGCCGAATAATAATAATTGGTTTTGGGGGGAAGGAAATGGCGCAGTATCTGTCCCATATATCGTTGGACACCTGAACCGCGCCGTAAGGGAAGGGTAAAGGAGGGAGTGAAAGAAGAAAGGAAGAGAGAGGTGCCGTAGTGGAGGGCTCCGGAATAATTTCGACCACCTGGGGATCTTTAACGTGCACTGACATCGCACAGCACACGGGTGCCTTAGCGTTTTTCCTCCATAAAAACGCAGCCGCCGCGGTCGACCACCGTCCTCCTGCGGCGTCCGCGCTTTCTCCTCGTGCCTCTCCTGCGGCGGCACGGCCTCTTCCCCTTTTAAAGCGAAAGGTTTACTACGTCAGCCAGCGAGCCATTTCAGCTCGTCGCGCACTTCAGCCATATGCCGTATGCCGTGTGCCATATGCCGTGGCCGACGAACGACCTTGAGCCACCGTTGCCTAGCAACGCCGCAGCCACGCTCCAACAGATGGCGCTGGCGTCGACGCCGCTGTCGTCGCCGCTCGCTCCACCAGATGTGCTCCGCTGGGGTAAATGGAGAGTAGGTGTCGCCTCACGGTGGGTATATATATGCGCTTCGCCTCAGCGTATTGTAGTCGTTATGGAGAGCAAGAGACGCAACAACGACAGAACGAAGCGAGGAAGAGACAATGCGCTCAAGAGACGCCAGAAGAACGCGCCGCACGACTCGAGAAGCGTCGTAACGAAGATGCGGTTAGAAGTCGTGCCACATCCCGGAGTGACTCTTCAACTGCGGAAGAGACCGGTTTGAGTTCTCGAGAGCGTCGGAATGAGACGCTGCGTAGACGACGTGCCGAGAAAACGAAGCTTTCACAATTCAACTAGGGTTAACGAGAGCTAAACCATAGCCAATTTTATTTACATTACAAAATGTAGGACACTTAGTTTGCGTGTTTTATTAATTTTTTTAGCAATTCGGAGTTTTAAAATCGGGTTGTTCAGCAAAACATTAATATTTCGAGTTTTTGGGCTTTTTTTTTTGCAGCAGAATACATTATACTTTCCCCGCTCATTTTTTTCGGGACACAAAAAGTCATATTTATTGCTCAATATTTCACAAACTACATGAAAATGAGAGTTTGCGCAGAAATGAACTGTTGAAAAAATTAGATGTTTCTCATTCATGTCAATTGCCTTGTCGCGTTAACTGTTAATCTCCTATGCAGCACTTCGCAGGCAGCCGCAATAACATTTCTGTATGCATTAGACACAAACCATCAGGGACTTTACCTTATATGCTGATCTGAGTGAAATGTTCACGTGTGTGTCTAAAATACAGCAGTGCTCTAGAGCGTGGGAACCCGTTTCATTTGTGTGCCAGCTCCAATGCCTTAACGGTGATCGTCCGACACAGAGGGTGGCAAAGCGTCACAACTCGGAACGAAGCGAGAACCACCAAAGACATCTTTAAACAATATTGGACAAACACTGATTTGCTATTTCTGTAGTCACCATACACGTCTACAGAGATAAGAATATTTGAAAGAAGGCAAAAAACGGAACACAGTACACGGTTCGGCGAGGCATTGCTTTATTCGAATGCACTTTTGGAGGCAGAGGCTCGGAATAGATCGCCGATGCTCATACAGTCTTGTGAGCCGGGCATCAGTCACTGCTGCTGCCTGCAAAAACGAAAAGCACTTTAACCACCTTTAACGTACATAGTTCACTTCACGTTAGGTTCTATTACTTGTTAGTTTTAGACGTGGTTATCTATGGATGGACGGAAAAAAACTTTATTGCTCTATTTACGGCTTTCAGCGGCTAACAGAGGTCTTCATATTTTACTGAAGTCTCCGTCGTCTTGAGTGACTGGTGCCCCTATTCCAGAGCACCGCTGAGCCTGGCCACTTTGAGAGCGTGCTGCACCAATCCTTTCTGGACTGCGAGCACGCCGCTGGTGAGCAGACTCTCCCACTGTTCCGCACTGAGTTTTTCTTCTTTGTGGAAAGAAAAGTTATTTCTGCACTCCCATGTGATGTAATATAGTGTTGGGATGCCCCACACCATGGGCACGTGTCCCTGTATTGACTGGGGAACATTTTGTGTAGGATGTGTAGATTTGAGAATGTTCCTGTCTGCAGCCTTCGCCAGCCGACTGCTTCATGTTGTGTCAAAGATGGGTGGGGTGGTGGATATATTATCCTTTTGCCTCTGTGATGGTTTAGTATTTCCGCGTACGTTGGTTCCGCCGTCATAGTGGTATCCGGGTCTATTGACTGTCCCATTCGGTATGTGAGCTCGCGAGCTAGACTGTCGGCCCTCTGGTTACCCTCTATTCCAGTGTGACCCGGCACCCAGAAAATCTACCTGCCGTGTAGTGTCTGCATGCTTCTTTGGAGTCTGTGAGTATTATCAAGGATCTGTTTCTACGGTAACCCTCCGCCACTGCTAGAGCTACAGCTTCTTCCTCTCCCTCTGTTACCGTGCAGCTCCTTAAGGTTGCGCTGCTTATCAGCTCTCCCATGTGATCCACGGTCACTGCCGCAACTTTATGTTCTTTGGCGTTGAGGTCCCACGGGTATAGGGCTGCATCCGTGTATACCACATTGTTTTTAGTGGCCAGGCGTTTTTCTACGTATTCTGCTCGCGCTTGCCTTTTGGCCGCGTGCAGATTCGGGTCCATATTCCTCGGTAGGGGGCTAGCTTTCAGTGTGTGGCGAAAAGAGTCTGGTATGTTAGCCATCCTCCGTTTCTTTTATGTTTTTATAGCCTAATCTTTTAAGGAGCGCCCTGCCGGTGGTTGACTGCTGGGGCCTGTACAGCTGCGCACCCAGTTGTGCCTCCTGGAGCTCTTCAAACGTGTTGTGAATACCTAGCTTGAGTAGCTTGTCGTTCGACGTGTTTCTGGGCAGATGCAACGCCGTCTTGTATGCTTTCCTGATGAGAATCTCGGCTTGTTATCTCTCTTGTTGCGTCATGTTGTGGTACGGGAGTGAGTACGTGACCCTGCTGACCACCAGGCTCGTGACCAGCTGGATCGTGTCCCTTTCCTTTATGCCGCTCCATCTTTGCGACACTCTCGTGATCATCCTGCTTATTTGCTCCGTCGATTGCTTAAGTTGGCCTAACGTGTGTCCGCACCGTTTGCTGCTCTGGATCCACATGCCGAGGATGCGTATTATGTCCTTCTCTGGTATGAGTTGGCCTTCCAGATACACTTCTATCTCTTCCTTGGTTGTGTACTTTCCAATCCTCAGAATTTCTGATTTCTCGGTTGAGCACGCGAGGCCTCTGTCCTTGACGCATTGTTCGACGCATGTTGCCGCCTTCTGAAGGGAACGACGGGTGCGTCACGGAATCGCGACGAGTGATGTGTGTGACGGATGCGGTGCAGTGGAAACACTAGAACATCTGCTCCTTCGCTGCTCCGCGTTCGCCGATGCTCGTCGCGATATGCTCGCGGCCTATAGGGCGCAGGGCATACTACCAGACTCCATCAAGACGCTATTGTGGCCGCAGGGCAGTGCGCGCACTCGTGAGCGAACTTTGGTGAGCCTCTGTGCATTCCTCGAACACACGGGCTTGACGTCCCGTCTGTTCTCTGTCAGGTAGTTACACGCAGTGACCGAACGCTCCGCGAGTTCTACCTTGAACGATTAATAACTGGACGCCCCACTCCAGTTGTAACCTACACAGTGCTGCGCGCGTGTGTGATTTAATTCCTCTTAAATGAACTAATCACGCGCACAACCTGGACACATTACTTATTGTGTAAATAGTTTGTACATATTACTTCTCCCCCTGTCCTTTATTCCTGTCCCCTCACCTCTTTCATTTCATTTCTCCATTCTGCCTGCTGTCCTTTATTTCCGCTGCCCCAGCTCAGGTGCTTCAGTATCGATGGCAGATGCCGGGGCTAGCAAAAATCTTTTCCTTCCTTTTTACTATTATTTTTAATAAAACCACTACCACCACCACCTTCTTTTTGGCCCAGTGATCCCTGATTTACCAGACCGTGATGTCATTCGCATACATGGCGTGCTGGATGCCCTCGATCTCGTTCAGTTTCTGGAATAGCCCGATCATCGCGATGTTAAAGAGAATTGGCGAAATGACCGAGCCCTGCGGTGTACCCTTGTTAGGCGTGTCAAAGGTATCACTCCGTAGGTCTCCAAGTCCTACTGTCGCCGTGCGCTTTAATAAGAATTCCCGCACGTAATCGTGGACGCTCTTGCCGCAGTTGGTCGTGCTTAGCCCTTCCATGATGACTCCGTGGCTGACGTTGTCAAAAGCCCCTTTGGTGTCGATGGCAATGATGATGTTTTCGCCTGCTTTGGGGATCTTGTTAAGGGTCTCTTCCTTTATTTGTAGCAAGACATCCTGTGTTGACAGGTTCGTCCGGAGGCCAAACATGCTGTGGGGGTACAGCTCGTTGTCTTCTAGGTGCCGCTGTATTCTTTTGGTGACCACTCTCTCGTAACGCTTGCCGAGACACGAGGATAGAGAGATGGGCCGCAGGTTTTTTATCTGTAGCTTCTTGCCGGGTTTGGGTATCATTACCACTTCCGCGTGCTTCCATTCCTTTGGCACCGTGCCCGCTTTCCATTGTGTATTGAGGCAGTCCGTTATCTATACTTTGTTATTCGAAAACAAGATATATGAAAAATACGAAAGACCTGAGCTTTCGGCACATGATATCACTTTCTCTTTAATGTCCCTTTTAACTTCTCAGTAGACTGCGTACAGGGTCAGTGATACGGTCAATGCAGGCTTATTTCCAACCTAAAAGCCCATGTTCTTTCGTTTTCCGAAAGTGCATCCTAACTTGTAACATTGCCATTCACCCGATGACACTTTCTCCTTATCGACCTAAAATGCTCTTTTTCGGCGCACGTGTTGTTATTCCCCCCATGTCTCCCCTGCAATTTCTTGTTTTTGGTGGAAATACCTTCTGGGAGGCAATGGTCGAAGATTAGCTCCACAGCAACCTGTGACCAGGGCCAGGCACCATTCTCGGCAGACCCTTCCTCAACCTTTGTCTTGCGTTGGTCGTGCCACGAAATCCAACCACTCCGAGGCCTCCTTCCCTGCTGCCAGCTTGACCGTTTGTTCGACTGCACCACATACAATCACACTCGGGCGGCCACCGCAAGACCCAGCTGATTCAGCAAACAGGCTTAGCTCGTTTGCGCGACCCATTACCTCTTCTTACCATTATGTCGGATAGGAAAGTTTCTAGTACAAAAACATCACGGGTGCACTATCTCTCTTATTGTCTGTTCATGCACTGGGTGTCAAGGAGCAAGGCTGCCCAACGCTTTTGCTCTGACACAAAATCATAACGATGAATCGCGCTTCGTCAGCCGGCCGGTTGACCCTCGATGGAGAATTGCGCTCTCCACACTTGGCCGGACAGGAAGCATATACCACTGTCATTGCGGTTGCGTCCACCACTGGTGGGACTTACAGGAGGGCGTGAAGGCAGACAGCAATCGAGTTGATGATAGTGGACAGGAGGAAGCCTTTCGTGGAACCGCTGATCTCCCTCAGTCCTTCGATGAACGAGCACAGGATTCTGGTGATTACTCCTCAGGAGCGTGAACGACAGCTGCCTCAACATGCACTGTGAAAAGACAGCGCTTGAGCGGAACGAATTTTGCTTTTTTTTTACTACTACAGCTGCTATTCTTATATTACGGTTGCCTTAATAAAACATTCTCATTTCGTGTAACTGCCTCCACTTTCACGATTCGCGCAAAAATCATCCACTTGAAGGAATCGGATGGGCTCACAGCTCACTGCATGGTATTGGTAGCTTTATTCGGCGTCTATACTCGCTAACAGTACGGGGCATATGGCGGTGTCTGATACCTATATACAGTTATAAAAGTTTTATGACATAATGTGACAGAGGAAACAGCGTCCCTGTCTGCATGGACAAGAGGTGGCTGAGAGGTTATGATGCACCGCTGCTGATATGAAAGATGCTGGTTCGATCCCGCCGCGGCGGTTGAATTTCGGTGGAGGCGAAATGGTTGAGGCCGTTGTAATGTGCGGTGTCCTTGCACGTTAAAGAACCCCAGGCGGTTGAAATTTTCAGGAGCCCTCTACTATGGCGCCCCTTATAGCCTGAGTTGCTTTGGATCGTTAAAACCCATAAAACTATAAAACGAAACGGAACCTGTGAGGGGGCCCGCTAACGCTGCCTCGTCATAACCCTTAAAGGCGGAGTTTAAATGTGCCAGAAGTTTTTCTAAACAAGCTGCTGGAAAAGAACGCGCAGAAGTAGTTGGGAAGAGTAAACTTGACCTTCGCCAGTGGTTCTTCACTGGGCATGTTTCGACGAAAAGGCGCTAAATAACAAGCCGAATGAAAACTTAAAAAAAGAGAGAAGAAAAATGAAGAGCGCGTCACTCTAATAACGGTAATAGGGATCCACCCAGCGGAGGCTAACTAGAAAGCCTGCTTAAGCTTGGCATATAACTTGAGCGGAACACGGCCGTGCATCTGCGTATACAATATTGCAGTTCCACCATTTGACACGCACCTCCCTTGCAGCTGACGTTGTTTTCCGCGAGATGACCGCAATCTCGATGCTGAGTTGGAAGGGAGCTGAACACTATTACGTCCACAGAACTTGTCCCGGGAACAGCAAGACATTATCATGTTGCTCTGATAGGGACTCTTAAGTGATCTAGGTGGCTGGGAAGTGAGCCGATGTGAAAGGACGTTTCCGGCTGCATTCGTTACGAAAGCGTTTGTGCAAAATGTTGCGGGTGCACAATACGGAACGCGAGTGTGCTAAACGTAATGCTTTGTAAGCTCAACAAGAACTTCGCCCTTGGGGCCTACTTTCATGAATTCGTGATCTCTGATCCTGGCAAAACCAGACTCAATTCATGAAAAGAAGAGTGTTTACTGATATTAACTTACTGTAATCACTCACACGAAGTTATCGACTCCTTGAGGGTAATGAGAAGACAGAAAAACCTTATCAGAACGACATGCAAAGAAGGATAGGAGAGATCATAGCTCAAATTTTTCATCAGCATTCAGTCAATGTCCCCCTATTTTCAGCGTCAGCTGAGACTAACGCATGTGACCTGAATTTCATAAATATTAGTCATCGTTGCTCCAATTCTCATATTGTTACATTGGACACCATCACAGACACATTATGAAAAGTTTCAAGTTGACAAAGCCTGTGAGCAGAGCGAAGAATTTCGACTATCAAACGCGGCGTCATCACGTGAGCAAAATGTTTGTTTGACGGCTACACGCAGGCAGGGCTCCCGGAAACGGATTGGGAAAGTAGCGCCGCTGGGCCAGTGAGTAGCCTACCATCACAAGTTCACCTAGGAAATTATGTTAAAAGGGAAATGCGCGATCTATAATCGAGTTGCTCGGCAGAGCAGTTGCTTGTCGTAAGCTCTTGGCTCTCCTTTTAATCGTCAAGATTTCTGATCACCCCTATCCATCTCTACCTAATCAAAGTTTGCTCTATTCTGATAGCTTAACAAGTCCAGCTTTCTAGGGCAAAGATTTTGAAATTTAGAAAGTTGTAAGGCAATGTTATGGAAATATTGAAGGTAATGGTTCATTGCGCTGATATGTAGCAAAAGCTTTCTTTTAAAGTGTTTCCATCGATCGCATCGAACAGTTAGGGCTGACGTAGAAAACCAATGGGGAACGCTCTTAAGGATAGCAAAAACGCGAATAGGAAAAAAATACAAGACTGCCGTCGGGTGACCAGCGGATATTATGAGCTAGTGAAGTCTTGCATTATGTGAAAAAACTACGGCGTTCATAAACGGCTTCCCGCTCAAAATTCTTTTGTCCAGAATAGCTGGGTATGCCTTTTTACACATTCCTATTGTTACTAGAGGTATAGGAAGAGTAGCACTCCCCAAAAGATTCTGGACATTATTTCGAAGTGGAGAATGCTGTTGTATTTCTGCTCCTGTGAAGGATTCGTCGGCAGCAACGCGATCAGGCGTCACTTTTCCTAAAGGTAGCAGAAGTTGTAAAACTGTATTCCAATTTCTCTTGCCTGCCATTTTCTTGTCCAGAAAAGCCAGGTTAAAATAAATTCGCGAACTATGACACAAGAAGCCCCAGAAGGTCATCATGTAATACAAATGCACATATTGCGCAGCATGCCGTTCGTTACAACACAACCTGAGCGTGCTTGTCCGTTCTGTACTTACCATTGCAGTCTTCCAGTGCAGCAGATAGTCAAGTTGATGTCAGTCACGCACTGCGCAGAGACATGGTTGACAGTCGAGGCCATTTTATTAGCGACACTTGGCAACACTGGATGGGATATATGATGTGCGGAAGTATAGTCTCGGAAAGGAAGATTGTAAAATTTATTCTAAACTCTAGATTTTTTGAGCAGACAACGCCGCCACTCACAGTTCGCCTATACAACTTACGGAGCAGAGTAACTATGATCTGTATCATTGAGCGAATTAAATTTTGTGCAGAGGGTAGTCCACTGATTGCAATCTAGATTTTCTTCCATTGTTAAACGACGGCTTATTCCCGATGTTCTTGAAACTGCTATCGCGCTGTTCTGGCTTCGACGACCACTGGAAGTAGCATGCTCCGTGAGTGGAGCCGGGTGGTGTACAGCGTGACTTCACCGTCAGAAATACACCGCAAAAAAAGAAAAACCAAGGGCAGCCGCGGGTATTTTTGTTCAGTAAGCGCAATAGAAGAGCAGCAGTTTTCTTATTTTCGCGAAGCCGGAGACCTATAATAGAATGTGCCGAGTTTCTGGGGAAGAATCCGTACAACGCATCAAAATACTCGCAGGATTATTACAAAGACCAGACGACGTGCCAGTGGTTGCCTGAACGATAGTTTTGCTCCCCGAAGGCTGATGTTCATTACAGATTGAGCTTAAAGATTACTGACACACTGGGGGAGTGTCCTTTTAGCAAGGGCATCACATTTAATGGCTTGAGTGGGCCGGCCACAATAAAGTCTGCAAGAGAGTAAAGGATGCAACTAATGACCAGTTCCCAGAGTAACGGTCTTCCGTGGTGACTTCTGCAAATGACTGCGGCACGACCAAAAGAACGAGCACCGCCAGCACATTCAGTGGACCTCAGGTTATGCGAGTGACAGCCGGCGCCCTGCGCTCAGACCTCACTTGTAAGTTGAACTAACCCGCCTCCCCAGCGTACTTGCACCGCAAATATTTGTTTAGTTTTTTACAATGGGTCACTGAAGCAGCTTTCTCTCATTGATTTAATTCCGGCTTCGGGTTTCAAAATTCCAACCACCCCTGGGCCTCACCTTTTACATCATAATTGGGATCACATTCAGTGGCGCGGGCGAGGCTCAATTTTTTATTCGCCCTTTGTTCATTTGTCTAGGCGTTTAGGCACCGACCTTCTGAACACAACTAATCCTCCAGCGCTACAAAGAGCGATGGCGAAGCGAAAGTTTCAAGTCTGCTCCCAGGCGTATGATGGACCTCTTCACAACGAAGGAAGGAGAGAGGCACTCGCCCTTCCTTCTTGCAGGTTATTATTTATGCCGGTCGTTTTCACCGGAATCCGCAATACACGCCCGGCATGTAGATCTCGCAGGCAGTAGCGGCCGCGGAGAAACGGTGATGCCTGAAATAGGTCAACACAGGAACTAGTCGTCCGAATGGAGGGCATGCAGCGCCCTTCGGACCTTTGTCGGACTGGTAAATTAAACTAATTAACGAGACCTGGCCAGTGGGACAAGCGTCAATCACGTAACCCCAAGCCGTGGAGAGGCAAGAGCTACCTGAGGATGTCCAAATGAAGGGCTGGGCTCGGAACACTTCAGTTTACGCTCTGATTGGGCGATATGGAAAAATGCCTGTCCCCAATTTGGGGAATTAAGGAAAGACAACTTGAGTAAACCAGTGCGAGTAGTAGGAGCGGAGTGGTGTGCAGGCACAACCATGTGAGAATTAAAGGACCTCGCCCTTCCAGCGAGTGATGAGAAACCACGATGCAGCTGCGGCGGTGCGACAGCCAGCTGACATGCGAAAGCAAAACTGAGACGCCTGCCTGCCGGAGAAACAACGAAGTCTCCTAAATGCAGGGGAGAGCCTGTCCACAGTTTCATCTTCGGGTGATGTTAGTAAGAACAAATGGTTTTCCATCATCATCATCATCAGCTTGACTGCGCCCATTACAGGACAAAGGCCTCTCCCCTGCCTCTCCAATTAACCCCGTCCTTTCTCAGCTGAGCACACCGTAAGCCCGCGAACTTCTTAATCTCATCCGCTCACATAAACCTTCTGCCGCCCCGTGCTACGCTTGCCTTCTCTTGGAATCCACTCCGTTACCCTGAAGGACAAGCGGTTATCTTGCCTTCGTATCACATGCCCTGCCCAAGCCAATTTCTTCCTCTTGATTTCGACTAGGTTTTCATTAACCCACGTTTGTTCTCTCACCCACTGTGCCCACTTCCGGTCTGTTAACGTTACACCTATCATTTTTCTTCCTATGGCTCGCTATGTTGTCCTTAACTTGAGCAGAACCCTTTTCCTAAGCTTCCACGTTTGCGCCCCGTAGGTCACTACTGGTAAGATACAGCTGTTGTATACTTTTCTCATGAGGGATATCGGGAAACTGCCATTAATGATTTGAGAGAACCTGTCATATGCGCTCCACCCCATTCTTATCCTTCTAGTTATTTCGCTATAGGTGTTGTGTGCGTGCCTCCTTGTTCTTGTCCTGCGTCTGTTTCGCTGGTTCCACCATTGCGCATTATGAATCAACTAGCCCAGCAAATTATTCCCTCTCATGATCCGGAAGAGCTGTCATTACCTACCCTAAGTAGACGTATTGCTTCACCGCTTTCAGCACCTCGCTGCTAATTGTGAACCGCTGCTCCCTTGCTAGACGGTTGAACATTACTTTGGTTTTCTGCATGCTAATATTTAGACCCACTGTCCTGCTTTGCCTCTTTAGCTCATTGATTCGATTTGCAGTTCATCTCCTGCGTGACTCAGCAAGGTAATGTCATCAGCGAATCGCAGATTATTTACGTATCTACATTATCGCTTATCCCTAACTGTTCCCAATATAGGCCTCGGAATACATCCTGGAAACAGGTGGTCAATAGCATTGGCAAGATCCTTGCCTGACGCCCTGCCTGATTGAAATTCTATTGCTGAATTTATGGAGGACTATAGTAGGTATGCAATCGTTATAGATATATTCCAACGATAATAACATGGCATACACTAAAGCACTTGGCACTGTGTGAGTGTCATTTTCTTCAATAACTTTCTGATACACAGGTGAGCCTCCATATTCCCCTGATAAAGGCTATGCATGTGCAGAGAGATGCCTGGCAGCCCACCAGCTCGCAGTGTGAAGCTTGCGTCATTACAAGCGCTACTCCAACCTGCACAGCACCTTCTTTCTTCTCCTCCACCTCCTTCTTCACCCCGAACCGTCCCCTAAATACCAATTGATGGTCAAGCACCATCTCCAATCCCATTCGCTCCAAGACAGTGGTGCAGTCCCGTACAATCCGATGCCTCAGACTCTGAAGAAGAGGAGGATAGCACTCAGCAGAGCTCGGAGTTTTTTTCATCACTTACCGAGACCTTCCTCGGGTAATAGTTACGACTTCATGCACAACCCTTTAACATGTGCATTGCATGTCGTTGCATTATGATGGCGTGACCAAAAATCATTTAGGAGATAGAAGAGCACATAAGGATGTCCTCCACTTTGTTGGGTAGGGGCAGGCATGAGTATCACACTGTCTGCGCTTCATAATTGTAGTGTGGTGGTGCGCGTGGCCTCTCTGCAGCTGGCCAACTTCGCACTGTATGAATATTCATGAAGCAGCTCTTGATCCATTGAAATGCTTCAGATTATTCAGTGGCACCAGCAGCTGCTCGTGCAGCATCAATGAGCAAAAAATCTTGCGAGCTTTGCAAACCTATGATAACATTACTTACAAGCAAAAATATGCATAGCATGCAAAAATGTGCACTAGAACATACAAGACACAGTGTCAGTGTTGGCTGCCGTTACTTTTACCGCTCTTTGTTCCAGTTCAATTCTAGCTTTCCGTCATCTCAGCAACATCAGACGTGGCAATTTAACAATTGCCACTTGCTTCATATAGTTTCAGACATTACTCCAGCACTGAGGAATTCCTTCCATAGGATGAGAGAAAATTCATCGCATTTGAAAGTTGCCTGAAAAAACTACATACATGCCCTAAGTGCTTTGACGCTTGCAAAAGTGTGAGTCGTGTGTCTGCGACTTGGCTTCAAATACAGACACTGTGTGCAAACCACCACTCCCTCACATGGACAAGCCAACCCATTGCAAACGGCATTACAGCAGGCAACGGGCTGATGGCAGCAGCTACATAGTTCGCTGGAACCAGCCCCACCTCAGACCTTCGGATGTTGAACTATGTAAACTTGCAGGTGCTCACGCCACCAACATTTTACAAACTGCCAACGAGGCTACCTGGTTGCTTTCCACCCGATCAGGGTAGCAAACCGGTTATATTCCGGTTAACCTCCTGCCTTTCCTCTTCTTCCTACTCTCGTTTTAAAAGACCCTACGTTCTATCTGTATGTGCTCATGTAATATCTGTTATGCGAGGCACATGTTCTGCAGGGTCCACTTTCTTCATTTTTTCGCTCTCACATCCCTCCTTTCCCGGAGCACCTCCATCCACCATCAGCCTTGTGTCGGTAGCCGGCCCACTCCGGCTGCTCAGGAACCGAGGAGGCGGACGGATATGCCCGAGGGCTAACCAACCGGGCCGTCTCCACGAGTGAGCCGCCGGCGGGGCCACCCGCCTCATACGACGAGGTTACAAACATGTACAGGGAAAGCAGACGCCTTTACCCACGCCCACACCCAGAGCTTACCAGGGCACAGGCCACGGCTCTTCGAAGAGCTCAGACAAAAGGTCCTATGAGCCCATGTCGATTGGCCTTAATTATAAAAGGTGAAGTTAATCCTATTTGCCAAATCTGTGACAAAAACCTTACCGCAGATGATGACCGTATTCTCTGGGGATGCGAGGGAAATCCACCCACCAGAAAGCTCATGCCATATCCCACAGCTGATAGCTGGAAAAGGATCATACGCAGTGAAGACAAACAAGAACAAGCCAACATGGCAGATTGGATCCTCGAAGTCGCCCCTTCATGGAGGCCACCTGGGGCGATAGTGGGCTCACGACGACAAAAAAGTCAAATAAAGTTTATTTTTCTCCTTCCCAGCAAAGCAAAACCATGAGCCAAACAAGTTAAACACATGCTTTCGCAAGTCTACTCGGTGTAGACTTTAAAATCCGACACTTTTTTCTCAGTATTTGTCACTCTTTTCTACTAACGCCTAGGAAAATGCTTACTTCCAGATGGGAAGTGTTTTAGTTTTGTGTTTAAATTGAAAATTGGCGATAAACTGTCAAATTTGATCTAAGATAAAAGTTATCATCGCCAGTTTAAAAAAAAATATCCCTGAAAGACCTCTAATGCGTGGTAAATCTGGGGAAACAATATGGCTTTGCAGGTATATTGTTTAAATCTGTAAAATTAAATTCCTGATGCAGACCATATTTCCTTGAGTTACCATTGCTGAATATTGTCCGCTAGAGATTAGCGGTCGCGAATTTTACTTCGAGTTCAGTTCATATGGTTGCACTTTAGTTATAACACCATGGTAGAATGTCAGAAAATACCTTGGAATCATATTTTTACTTGAGTTAGTACCTAATGCGTCGGAGTTTGTTTCAGTAAGTCTCCAGTAGTACGTCAGCTGGTGCAGTGACGTGGAAACACATAAGAGTGACCATATTCCAACGTATGTATGCGTCAAGTGGTACGCACCTACTACTTCGTCTCGCGTGCGATATACAGACTGGCCTGCCTTTAGGACGTCCGTGGAGACTTCCTGTGTGGAACTCACGTCACCATCTAAAACAGAAGACGTGATTACGTCCTCTCTCGGTGAGGCCACGCGGTATATATGTGCGCCTAGCCAGTATCTACTATTGACGTGGAGTTCGAAAGACTACACGCAGTCCGTCGGCACGCCGAAAGGAAATACAGAAGAGCTAAATGCACGTGTGATCTCGCCCTTTGTCGCCGAGCTCAACGACAAATAAACCGCCACCTCGCGATATTAGGGAGACAACGTTGGAGGCAGTTCTATTCATTGCTGGACCATCGCAAGGTGCTGTCGCGTATTTGGCATGTAGTCAGGAGCTTGCGTTCCCCCCCCCCCCCCCCCCCCCCAAGAACAGTATCCTTTCCATGCCCTGCTCATTTACCAACGCCGTAATAATGTAGAGGTAGCAGAAGAATTCTGCAAAATGGTTGTGGGCACAACTCCGCTAGCATCAAACAGTTTGGATGCTTTTGTGCCACCTTCACCAGACGACCACTACGACGTGCTATTCACGATGCCTGAACTAGAAGCTGCTCTCTCCTTGTGTAGGCGCGCATCTACACCTGGTCCTGACGGGTTTTCGTGCGCGTCTCTCTTACCTTGGCGTGGAATGCCGAACTGTGCTGCTAAGTTACTACAATGATACATGTCTAACAAAGAATGTACTTGCGCAAAGAACACAGGACACAACAAAGTAACACATACGATAAGAACATGTCGTATGTGTTACTGTGTTGTGTCCTGTGTTCTTTGCACAAGTACATTCTTTGTTAGAAATGAACCAACTCACCTAGACAAGAGTGTTAATTCAATGATACATGGGCTTCCGGAATCGTTCCAGAACACTGGAAGATCAGCCACCTGGTTGCTTTTTTGAAGCCTGGAAAGCCTCTTTATGAGCTTACCTCATACCGGCCAGTTGCACTAGCAAGCTGCGTCGGTAATGTTATAAAGCGAATGGTGCTGGCGCGGCTCGAATGGTTTTTAGAGCAGAATGCTCTCTATCCGGACATGGTGACCGGATTCCATCGGGGGGCATTCTTCGATTGACAGTGTAATCGGCCTCATATCGACAGTGGAACGTGAAAAACGAAGTCACCGACTCATCGCTGCGGTCTTCTTAGACATCAAAGGAGCTTACGACAAGGTACTTCATGACGCCATCCTTGATGCCCTTGACGACATAGGCGTTGGCGGTGGGACTTACTCGTGGATTGTGAGCGACCTCAACGGCCGGTTCGTCTACATGTCTACGCCTGATGGAGAGACTACTCGTCAACCGTTTTTCTGATGAGTTCCTCTGGGAGGAGATCTCAGCCCGACCCTATTTAACGTGGCGTTGATTGGACTGGTGAGTGAACTTCCCCCTCTCATTCACATCAGTGCCTAATGATATCCGCATCTGGGCTTCGGGTTCGACACGTCCGCAAATGCGCGCGCGATTACAACGTGGCGTGTCATCTATACTTCAAGGTACCCACGGCGTCAGGGTTTGCACTTAGCAGCTGAAAAATGTGCTGTGGTCGCATTTACGCGCAAGTCTGTCAGTCACTACCCGGTAATACTTCAATGGGTTGCAGTTCCATACGTCTCCCACCCCAGATTATTGGGCATTACCGTTAACCGCGATCTGTCATGGTCGAGGCATATAAATATGCTAAAGAAGAGACTCACACTGTTTTGCCATCTCTTTCGCTTCGTAGCAGGCATTAAATGGGGCCCAGCGGAGCGCTCCTTGCAAAGACTTTACTATACTCTCTTTATAGGCTACATTCGTTACAGCCTGCCTGTACTCTCTACCATGAGCATTTCCTGCTTGCGGTAATTATCCAGTCTTCAAGCACAGGCGCTCAAGATATGCCTCGGGTTACCGCGTTGTGCCTCGAACAAATGCACGATTGAGGAACCTCGTGCGTGCCCAATATCGATCTACTTGTCACACGAACCACTTCGTGTATATTTACGCGCGCTTAATCGGCACCGCTGTCCCCCGCTGACGAAGATTTTTCATGAACGACCGGACAGCAGTTTTGCACGTGCACTGCGCTTCCATCAATCCGAATTGCCATCAGACTGCCCTGCCGCATCACCCCTTGCAGCAACAATGTGTGATGGCTCAGCCTTCAGTATGCCTGCATGTTCCTGCCATACTAAAGAAATCAGTGATGCCGGTTAGCGCACTGAAGCAACTTGCTCTTGCCTACATCTGGTGAGAATACCAAAACTGTGTGCACGTATACACGGATGAATCTGCGTCACCAAAAGCATCAACATCAACTTTCGTAGTCCCCGCTCATCATACAACCCGGAGATTCATGTTAGGACACAAGTCTACGTCAACCACTGCAGAGCTTGCGGGCTTTCGGGAAGCGATCCGCCACATCTGCGGAGAACCGCCTCAGGAGTGGTGCATTTTCACTGACTCTAAACCTGCGCTACAAATTTTGGGACCATTCCTACGCCACACCACCTACCAAGCTCTGGCTCCTGATATCACTAGACTCCTGTCATCTGCTCAGGAAAAAGGCCACCGTATAGTGTTCCAGTAGACCCCTGGGCACTGCGGACTCGATGGAAATGAGGCCACCGACGCTGAAGCAAGGAGCGCCTTCAGCAGCAGCGTGCGCACGGCTGTGCCGTTCTCTAGACCGGACACCACTTCTCTCCTTTCGGAATCAATGAGGCGTGTGACGGCTAGGTACTGGGCCCTGCCATACACTCGACACATCCGCCTTAAACAGCTGGATCCGGCATGAACTTTTGGGTTTCTCGCGGGATACCACGCCCTTTTGCATGCATAATCCATAGGTTAGTTTAAACGTCGCCTTCACGCACAAGTACTTGCACTTAATTGGTCAAGTGGACTCCCCGGACTGTACCACATGTGGCGTGCTATAGACTGTAGAACATGATTTAGTGGCGTGCCCAGCATGTGCACGTGAAAGACTCGTGCTAGCATCTGCTTTGAAGTATTTTGAAATCAGGCCCCTCTCAGAGGACTTGATCCTCGGCCATAGAGTTAGAAAACTGTACAGGCAACGTGAGCGCTCTCACGCTTTTTAAACGACACGGGCCTTGCCTCTTGTTTGTGATCGTAGAAAGTGTGCCTTGTTTTTTTTTGTCTTTTTTCATCTGCCTCCTGCCATCATCATCGTCCCCCATCGTGACCCTTTTTTTTTCTCCTCTTCCCCTTCCCCAGTGCAGAGTAGCAGGCCAGATATTTATTTTTCCGGCCAGCTTTACGGTCTTTCCCGTAAGTAACCACCGCCTCTCTCTCCTGCTTGTTATCTGCTCTTCATATTTTCTTATATAACTTGCCATGCATTTATTTGTTTTCACTTTTGGGACCCTGAAAAAGCAGCACAAAATACGGCATTGAAATTGAAGTTACGCGCCGGCAAATCACGCGCCGGCGGACTTCAAGGATATTCGGCGAGTGCGCGTGTGCCAGCTGGGCGAAGCGTCCAAACATGGGAGCAGAAGCGAGACAGAGGCAGCGTTGACAACGCTGCGACTGCAAACGATCGGTGATCAATTAATGGCAGCTGGGATTCGAGAAGTTCGAATACTGATCATAACTAAGGTATGCCTTCCTGGCCCAGCCAGTGACGTGGCAAGCGTCGCCTGCCCAATCGGCTCTCCACCTTTGTCGCTGCTGCCGCACTCAGGCACCGCGCCGACAGAAGTGATTATGGATGCATGCTCTGCCCGCGGCGGTGGCTTTGTGGTTAGGGCGCTCGGCTACTGATCCGGAGTTCCTGGGTTCGAACCCGACCGCGGCGGCTGCGTATTTATTGCGCCAAAACGCTAAAGCGCCATGTGCTGTGCTATGTCAGTGCACGTTAAAGATCTCCAGGTGGTCGAAATTATTCCGGAGCCCTCCACTACGCCACTCCTTTCTTCCTTTCTTCTTTCACTCCCTCCTTTATCCCTTCCCTTGCGGCGCGGTTCAGCTATGCAACGATATACGAGACAGATACTGCGCCATTTCCTTTCCCCGGAACACCAATTATTATTATTATTAATAATATTATTAGTAGTATAGTTTCGCTATACCACCGTCGGCGAGGCGCGCGTTGTGACGTCATGTGCCTTCCCGGAGCACCGCCAAGGCGAAATCGCAAGATCGCGGCCAGTAAAGCTGTCGCTTTAAAATTCTTGCTCGAGGATACTCGTGATGCGGCGCTCTTTAAAGTGGCTCTCAAAAGGGCTCTCAAAAACGCGCTCAAAAATGGTCACTGGGCACGCCAGAAGTGCGTGCAACGGCAATGATAGGCTGGTTTACTACACTGCACGATATATCTGCAGGTTCTGGTACTGCACAAAGACTGACAATAAGGTAGACGGACATCGCGCAACAGCAGCCAGTACAGAAAGCTAAACGATATCAGCATTCATGACCTTCCACACAGTCACCTTACTGACTTCCAATACATGATGGAAGGTGGAAAAAGGCAAAGAAAGTACGCTATAACCAGGCGTTCCGCATGAAAAACGTTAAATCCGATGTCGGCAATGCTTTTGTGACCTGCACCTCCGTCTTAAATTGGCAGTCAGGGCTAGTTTCCAACAGTTTTCTAACTCGAGACATTTTTTATTCCAGGCTTGGCCTTATGGTGCCGGCTCGTAGAAATAATAATAATAATAATTGTTTTTTTTTGGGGAAAGAAAATGGCGCAGTATCTGTCTCATATATCGTTGGACACCTGAACCGCGCCGTAAGGGAAGGGTAAAGGAGGGAGTGAAAGAAAAAAGGAAGAGAGGTGCCGTAGTGGAGGGCTCCGGAATAATTTAGACCACCTGGGGATCTTTAACGTGCACTGACATCGCACACCACACGGGCGCCTAAGCGCACTCTTCATATTGTGCGGTGCAGGTAGGCACGAGAAGAGAGCGAAACCCGGTTCTCCGGCCAACCATCGAACACCGTCCTGCGGCGGCTTGTTCTCTAGATCACGCGCTTGCGGCCGCGCTCTGTCCTCGTGCCATTCCTGCGGCGGCACAGCCTCTTCCTCTTTTTTTCCGTTGCTCGCCGGCTGCGATGGCGGAGCAGCTGTGTTCTTAACCCGGCACGAAGCTACGTTTGCGCGACCCCCGCTCCTAAGATTTCCCAAGGTGACAGCTCAAGCTGCGAGGTTGCAGTGGCAACCAAGGCGTCGAGGTTTCGGCCGCTGAGTGCCTAGCTCAAAGCTCGATGCCGCTAGGCTCGGCCACGCCGTCTGGCCAGCACATTCGCACTCCCGAGCTGAAATTATCATCACTTCGTCCGAGAGAAACTGGGAGCGGCCCCTGGAGCAGCTTCTAGACGATGTCTGCGAGGAAGCGAAGTATGGCTGCTCAAGGTGAGGGTGCCATAGCTGCCGCACCACGAAGTGACGTCTTCCATGGTTCGTCCTCCAGCGTCATTAGCCAAGGGGGTATCTCGCTGCAGCCTGCAGACCAACGGAGTGACTCAGGCGCTCAGGCACTGGCCAGCTCCATCGTATTCGCCGGGATTTCCAACACACCTGGTGTCAACGCAGGGGGTGCTTTGCTTGCATCAATCACTACGAATTCCACTGCACCTAAAGCCGGCCTGGAGGAGCCGGGCACGACCTCCTTTGGAATCTCCGCTCAGCCACCACCGACTACAGGCGTGCATCATTCAGAAGGAAGTCCACGGCTCGGAAACATGACAGGTGCGTCTGAGAATATCTCGCAAACCTCAAGTACGCATCCCCCACTCGTCGATCAAAAAGCGCAAACGGAGCAAAATGGAAGGACGATGTGAAGGAGAGCCTCGAGGCAGCGAGTTTCCCGTGACTCGTGGGCAACGCAAACATCACAAGACTCTGTCATGGTCAGTGGAAGCGAAACGAGGAGATACAAAAGGCAGTATGATACCCACCTCTTTTTCCCAAGACTACAGCAAAGCACCAGCAAAATCGCAGACAGCAGTAGGTACCTCCTGCTCATCTGGTTGGCCCAGTGACGCCCCCCTTGACTTCGAAGATACAGTGGGCGTTTTCACACGAAGCGGCCTTCAACGGCGACTCATGCATTTGCGTCTCGGATGTGTACGAAAGCCGACAGTTCAGAAGCAACGTGTCATTCAAAAAAGAAACTACATGAAACGAAAGCTACAAGGCGAAGCGGATGGCATCACCTTCTCTGGGGAACATCACTTTGGACTGCTACGCTGGAAGAAAAGAAAACGGTTCTGAAACATGATGTCACATTGCTGCGACGCTGCGGCCAAGAACGAGAGTGCCAAGCTCGAGCAAGGAAATGCATGTTGAGAGCGGTCCCTCCTAGTCTCATCCTGGTTCTAGTGATGAGCCATCTTCCTCTACAAGATACATAAAGAGCTCGCACTCGCCTAATCCGAGCCACCAGCGACCTTCAGCGACGTACATGGCTTCGAGGATGGTTACTTCACCAGCTTCATTCGTGGGGGATTCAGCGCACATTGTTTCCTTCGACTGCGAGTGTGCCTATCCTTCGCCCCTCTCGAGCAGAAAAGTTGCAGCATGGCGGAATTTATCCGATCCCTAGAGCCTTACATCGAAGAGCAGGAAGGAAACCTGACGCTGTGGCAGCAGACGGGACAACCAAAAGTAAGATTTGGATGAAGATGAGGAGCGGCTCTAGCGCCCGGGCCTGTAGCGGATAGATGGCCAGAAATTCTGAGTGCTTTCAAGTCGTTATCGACTTCATTGTCGCGAGTGACATTCTGGTGCTGAACGCTGTGGTGCTCGTGGGTGTGAAATTAATTCTAGGACGTCATCGCCAACGGAAGGTGTTCCTCGTTTCGTTGGAAACAGGTTACCCTGGCAAATGTTTCCTTTTTTTAGCTTCGCTGGCTTGGGGACTGTAACATATAATAAGTTTGAAATATAAGTATAAAGAGGTTTGGAGAAGACGACGAGGATGGCGATAAGCATGACGTGTATTAATCGAAGAATAGACAAGATGAACGAGTATTTGGTGAGGCGGGAGGAGATGATTGGTGGAGAAGAGAAGACGAGGGCGACGCCGACAAGGATGACGTGTTCCGACGTCAAGGTTATAAAAGCGCGAGGGAGAGCGTGACATGGGAGAACGGGGGAGAACAGAGAAGCGGAGGTTCCGGAAGGTCAGGAACACGGCTGGAAGAGAGCAACGCCGGCTACTGGTCCGGTGACCTCGAGTTCTACGGCGTCGCGCCGTGGATTTCCTGCCGTTCCTGAGCCCATTGGGGGGGGGGGGGGGGGGGGGGCAGCGAAGGACGCAGACCCCATCTACGGCCAAGGCTGGCTCCAGCTCTGTTGACACACATCCATGCGGTGACCACAACGCCAACATCACCAGCAGCAGCACCACGGGCACTTGGACCGGGGGCTTGTAGGACGCCGCCAACGACGAAGCCGGCGACGCCAGCCTGAGCGCTTCGAACGCCACCTCGACGCCGGTTACTGGACCCACACACCGCTTCATTAACACCGAACCGTGAGCACAATCCCCGAACGCTAGTAGACTGGGTGTTCCCGGGTAGTGTGTATCGGTAGTCTTTGTGTTTTGTTTGGTAGCGTTTGTGTCCCGTAGGGTGTATTAATGGGCGTCGGTGTGGGGACACCTGTCGCCAGGTCAATTTTTCGGCCCGAGTGTTCTCTGGGGATCCGTGACAGGGCCCTTTGCACGACTGCTGTGTAGCTGTAGATTATCGCTGCTAAACGTGATCTCGACAGCGATGATGATCGGGACGGAAGTGTCTGCTTGGTTTAGTAACTAAGTGGTTTGAAGACGCTGAGTGAGTTGACACCGAGTGCCTTGCAAATGCTACGGTGTGAGTCGGCAAGAGAAGACGGGGGAACCCAGCTCTCCGGCCAATCGCCGACCGCCGTCCTCCTGCCCCGCCCGCGCTTTCTCCTCGTGCCTCTCTTGCGGCGGCACGGTCTCTTCCTCTATTACAGCGAAAGCTTTACTGGCCGCGAACTTGCGATTTCGCAGTGGCGGTGCTCCGAGGAGGCAATTTACATCACAACACGCGCTTCGCCGCGGATATTTCTCTCTGTCGCTTCCTAGTCACTACTGCGCATGCTCCACTAGTTTGGTTTAGTTTAGGGGGGTTTAACGTCCGAAAGCGCCTCGGGCTGAGAGGCGCCGTAGTGAAGGGCTCAGGAAATTTCGACCACCTGGGGTTCTTTACCGTGCACTGACATCGCACAGCACACGGGCCTCTAGAGTTTCGCCTCCATCGAAATTCTACCGCCGCGGCCCGGACCGAACCCGCGTTTTTCGGGTCAGCAGCCGAGCACCAAAACCACACAGCCACCGCGGCGATACGCATGCGCCACTGTAGTAGGGAGGAGTGACAGGTGTTCCGCCGCTGTGCAGGCCGCGCCATTCTTCAAAATGCAAGTTTCAATTTTCAGTTTTCTCCTTCTGCTTTCCCTCCCTCCTTTATATCTTCCTTTACGGTACGGCGCTGTTCGGGTGTCCGCCGAGATATGCGAGCCTGTTCCTGTGCCCTTTCCTTTCCTAAAAACCAAACAAAACAAGTAAGCCGACGGCGTTCTTAGAGTTCATTGGGGTTGACAACTTTGCAGAGGCCGTTCATTTTCACGAAAGGAAAGGCGCACAACCAGCTCCGTCGGTCAGTGGAGACCTCAATCTCGCTTTCATGTACGTGGCGTTGGCGTCCAACTGCAAAATGCGTGCTTTGATTGCGTTCCGCACACTGGATAGGCAGCGCGCCCTCCCTGCCACCCTGGGAGGTGGCATGCAGTTAATGGTTGATGGCGAGAGATTGATCGCCAAATGAACGCAGTGGCCTAGCTATTGCTGCAGTGCCGCATGTCAGCCACAACGTTGTCAGTGCTAATGCATTCAGGCCACATCTCTCTCTCACCACCGCCACATGTATCAAAGCACGAATGAGGCGTCCTCATATCCAAGGAGCCAGTTATGCGCCCTTCCTTTCCTCAAAGCCATCGCCATCTAAACATTGTCAACGCCAAAGCTAATGAACACAGCTAACGCCGACATCTTTCGTTTGATATATCCTGGATTAGCTGAACTAATCCACATTATTTTTTACGTTACAATATATAGGTAGGATCTTTCGTCTTCGTGTTTTATTTTTTTTTCAGGAATTCCGGGCTTAAAATCGGTTTATTGAGCAAAACTTGCATATTTCGGGCTTTGCGGGCTTTTTTTTTTTGCAGCAAAAGACACATTATAGCTTGTTTTATTGCGTGACACGAAAAGTCCTATTTATTGCTCAATATTTCACAAACAACGTGGAACTTTGAGGTTGCGCAGAAATGAACTGTTCACATAACTGGATGTTTGTCATCTCTGTCAACTGTCTTGCCGCGTTTATAACTGTCGATCTACGCAGCACTTCGCGCTCAGGCGAGACCTGCCTGTCTTGTACACTGCGAACGCAGCTATTAAACTTCACGGAGGCAGCTTTAAACGGGTAATAGGTCTGGGGTAGGAGGACTTCAGCGTGGATAACGCTTGATACGTGATGCCTAACAAATGCCTGGCTAGTACCGGCATTTAGGCGTCTCACTTCTGAAGGTTAGTTGCGTAACACATCTTGAAATTGAACCAGGTCATGAAGAACGAGCGGTAATAATAATAATTGGTCTTAGGGAAAGGAATTTGCGCAGCATCTGTCTCATATATCGTTGGACACCTGAACCGCGCCGTAAGGGAAGGGATAAAGGAGGGAGTAAAAGAAGAAAGGAAGAAAGAGGTGCCGTAGTGGAGGGCTCCGGAATAATTTCGACCACCTGGGGATTTTTAACATGCACTGACATCGCACAGAGCACGGGCGCCTTAGCGTTTTGCCTCCATAAAAACGCAGCCGCCGCGGTCGGGTTCGAATCCGGGAACTGCGGATCAGTAGCCGAGCGCCCTATAGCCCCTGAGCCACCGCAGCGGGTCAACCAGCCATCGCGGCCGGAGAACGAGCGTTAAGAAAACTTTGATGCGGTCATATTAGGACGAACACACCTCTAGAACAAGTACAGAATATCTGCTAGTTTTCGTGAAGTCGCCCCCCCCCCCCCCCCCCCCAGCCCCACGAAATGTTTGTGTGCCTCCAGAAATACACGCTAAGGCGCCCGTGTGTTGTGCGATGTCAGTTCACGTTAAAGATCCCCAGGTGGTCGAAATTATTCCAGAGCTGTCCACCACGGCACCTCCTTCTTTCTTTCTTCTTTCACTCCCTCCTTTATTCCTTTGCTTACGGCGCGGTTCAGGTGTCCAGCGATATTTGAGACAGACACTGCGCCATTTCCTTTCCCCAAAAACCATTTATTATTGTTATTATTATTATTATTTATTATTACTCCAGCAATACCCATCCCTTGAATACACTGTTTTTTACATGCACCTCGAGATGAAGCTCTGAACGCAGATGTCTTGGTATGAAGGCATGCAGCTATTCTACGTCCGGACAATCGTTAAAGGCCCTTGAAAGAGGCTCTCGATAATGTTGTGGGCTACTGGTAGGTTAAAGCACGATGCTTCAAAAATATCCTCCAGCATTAATTCTTTTAATGCGTCTTGTGCAAGCTGAGTTATATGTTGCCGAAATTTGAACTTCCGCATTTTCACGCCTTTCTCCTCTTGTCACCTACCTCTGCACACTGAAATGTGAGCGCTCTTTCGCCAGTTCCACTTACTGGGCCCTTCCACCGGCTGCCGACGCTCGAAGGAGTTCCCCGGTGGACGATCTTCCAGCCGAGGCCATGGCAGGTGCGTCACGCCAGAAAGAGCTGTTTCCGCGAACCAATGGCCGCTATGACGTAACGAGCGCTGCATGACGCGTTGTGCGTGGATTCCAACGCAAGCCTGGCCGCTCCCAGGCGTAGAGTGAGTGAGTGAGTGAGTGAGTGAGTGAGTGAGTGAGTGAGTGAGTGAGTGAGTGAGTGAGTGAGTGAGTGAGAGAGTGAGTGAGTGAGTGAGCGAGCGAGTGAGTGAGTGAGTGAGTGAGTGAGCGAGTAATAACCTTATTGAGTGCCTGGC
The DNA here is from genome assembly GCA_030143305.2 of Amblyomma americanum. Lineage (NCBI taxonomy): Eukaryota > Metazoa > Arthropoda > Arachnida > Ixodida > Ixodidae > Amblyomma > Amblyomma americanum. The sequence continues at coordinate 68,493 of JARKHS020001651.1, forward strand.
AGGATTTGCGAATTTAAAAAAATATATTGTAAATGATCGGCTCGATTTTGAGGTCCCTGTACGCGGCATGAACGATCGGTGGCCTATAATCTGCATAATGCAAGAGTATAATAGGCAACCTCGAACACCCTTTTCAAGGACCCTTTAAAGTGGAAAGCGTGAGGTATCGCTCGAAGCGACGTTCGGGCCCCGTGAATGAGGCCAATGCGTGTTTAAGAGGCGTGAGGCCTGCCATCTAGCGCTGTCCCGCAAAAAGATGAGAATGGGAAGCTCTGTGTATATACTTTATTTGTACCGTTCTTCAGACCAGGCGCAATAACGTTGCTGTATGCATTAGACACGGACCATCAGGGAGTTTGCTTATACTGACCTGAGTGAAATGTTTACATGCGTGTCGAAAATACAGCTGTGCTCTAGAGTGTGTGACTCCGTTTCATTTTTGTGCCAGCTCCAATGCCTTAATGGTGATCGTCTGATATAGAGGTTAGGAAAGCGTGACAACTTGGAACGAAGCGAGAACCAATATGGGCGTGTTTAATAAATTTTGGACAATCATTGCATTCAGTAAAACTGGCTCTTGGGCGAGTTAGTTACTTGTCTTAGGCATCGTAGCAGCGCAAAACACACACACACACACACACACACACACACACACACACACACACACACACACACACACACACACACACACACACACACACACACACACACACACACACACACACACACACACACACACACACACACACACACACACACACACACACACACACACACACACACACACACACACACACACACACACACACACACACACACACACACACACACACACACACACACACACACACACACACACACACACACACACACACACACACACACACACACACACACACACACACACACACACACACACACACACACACACACACACACACACACACACACACACACACACACACACACACACACACACACACACACACACACACACACACACACACACACACACACACACACACACACACACACACACACACACACACACACACACACACACACACACACACACACACACACACACACACACACACACACACACACACACACACACACACACACACACACACACACACACACACACACACACACACACACACACACACACACACACACACACACACACACACACACACACACACACACACACACACACACACACACACACACACACACACACACACACACACACACACACACACACACACACACACACACACACACACACACACACACACACACACACACACACACACACACACACACACACACACACACACACACACACACACACACACACACACACACACACACACACACACACACACACACACACACACACACACACACACACACACACACACACACACACACACACACACACACACACACACACACACACACACACACACACACACACACACACACACACACACACACACACACACACACACACACACACACACACACACACACACACACACACACACACACACACACACACACACACACACACACACACACACACACACACACACACACACACACACACACACACACACACACACACACACACACACACACACACACACACACACACACACACACACACACACACACACACACACACACACACACACACACACACACACACACACACACACACACACACACACACACACACACACACACACACAAAAGAAGAACTAGACACCGAGAGACATTGCAGCATCTGTGCGTGTCTCTCGGTGTCTAGTTATTCTTTTGTGTCTGTTTTTTTGTGCTGCTACTATGCCTAAGACAAGTAAAATCATTGCATTGCTATTTCTGGGGTCACCATATACGCCTAGAAGGACAAGTGTATTTCAAAGAAGGCGAGAAACGGAACACAGTACACAGTTCGGCGAGGCATTTCTTTATTAGAATGCACTTCTGGAAATGGAGGCTCGGAAGAGATCGCCGGTGCTCATGCAGTCTTGTGAGGCGGGCCGCGGGCATCAGCCGCTGCCGCTGCGTGCAAAGACGCAAAGCGTTTTAACCTGTAAATATACTGAATCAATTAGTTACGGAGTGCGCTCTGAAACAACGTTTATGTTTCAGCTCAGCTCACATTGAGTGCTACTTACCGGCAAGTTTTTATTCGGCAACAACATATATTGAAAAATACCAAGCGCCGCTACTTTCGGCACATGATATCACTTTCTTTTTAATCTTCCTTTTAACTTCTCAGTAGACTGTGCACAGGGTCAGTGATACGGTCAATGCAGGCTTATTTCCAACCTAAAAGCCCGTGCTCTTCCGCTTCCCGAAAGGGCATCCTAACCTGCAACATTGCCATTCACCCGATGGCACTTTCTCCTTATCGACCTAAAATGCTCTTTTTCGGCGCACGTGTTGTGATTCCCCACATATGTCTCCCCTGAAATTTCTTGTTTTTTGGTGGAAATACCTTCTGGCAGGCAATGGTCGAAGATTAGCTCCAGAGCAACCTGTGACCGGGGCTAGGCACCACTCTCTGCAGCCCCTTCCTCAACCTTCGTCTTGCGTTGGTCGTGTCACGAAACCCAACCACTCCGAGGCCTCCTTCCCTGCTGCCAGCTTGACCGCTTGTTCGACTGCACCGCATACAATCGCACTCGGGCGGCCACCGCAAGACCCAGCTGATTCAGCAAATAGGCTTACCTCGTTTACTCGACCCAATGCCTCTTCTTACCATTATGTCGCATAACAAAGTTTCTAGTACAGAAACAACACTGGTGCACTACCTCTGTTATTATCTTTAAATTCATGAACTGGGTGTCAAGGAGCAAGGCTGGCCAACGCTTTTGCTCTCACACAAGATGACCGCGATGAATCCCGCTTACGTCACCCGGCCGGTTGACCCTCGATGGAGATTTGCGCTCTCCACACTTGGCCGGACAGGATGCACATACCACTGCCATCGCGGTTCTGTCCGCGACTGGTGGGACTCACAGAAGGGCGTGAAGGCCGACAGCAAGTTGATGACAGTGGGCAGGAAGCCGTTCGTGGAACCGCTGATCTCCCTCAGTCCTTCGATGAACGAGCACAGGATTCTGGTGATTACTCCTCAGAAGTCCGTGAACGACAGCTGCCTCAGCATGCACTGTGAGGAGACAGCGCTTGAGCGGAACGAATTTTGCGTTTTTTACTACTACAGTTGCTATTCTTGTAATACGGTTGTCTTAATAAAACATTCTCGTTTCGTGGAACTGCCTCCACTTTCACGGCTTCGCGCACAAGTCATCCGCTGGAAGGAATCGGTAGATTTGTTGTACGCAATCTCTGCATGACATTGTTAGCTTTATTCGGTGTCTTTTCTGGATAACAATACGACGCATACGGCGGTGTCTGATGACTATATACAGTTATCAAAGTTCCATGACATAAATTCTATGTGACAGAGGAAACAGCGTACGTGTGTGCATGGGCAAGAGGTGGCCCAGTGGTTGTAGTGCTCGGCTGCTGCTGCCCCGAAAGATGAGGGTTCGATCCCGGTCGCACCGGTCGAATTTCGAAAGAGGCGAAATGATAGAGGCCCGTGTACTGTGCGGTGTCGGTATGCGTTAAAGAATCCCAGGCAGTTGAAATTTTCAGGAGCCCTTTACTACGTTGTCCTTCATAGCCTGAGTCGTTTTGGAACGTTAAACCTCATAAAATTATTAAACCAAACGGAACCTCTTACGAAAGCCGGTCGTGCTCTGACGGGACCCGTTAGCGCTTTCACGTCATGCCTTTAAATGCGGAGCTTATATGTTCCCTAAGTTTTTTTGACACCAGCTGCTGGAAAAAGACCGCACAACCAGTTGGGAAGAGTAAGCTCGACCTTCCGCAGTCGCTCGTCACTGGGCAAGTTTCGACGAAAAGGCGGTTAAAAAAGAACCCGAATGAAAACCTAACAAAAATATGAAGAAAAATGAAGAGCGCGCCACTCTAAAAACGGCAGTAGGAACCCAACCAGGCTGCTATCTAGAAAGGCTGCTAAAACTTAACATGTAATTTCAGCAGGACGCGGCCGTGCACCTGCGTGCATACAATTTGGCAGAGTTCCAGCAGTAGACACGAAGCTTGCTTGCTGCTGACCTTGTTTCTCTCTAGAAGACCGCAATCCCGATCTTGGGTTGGAAGGGAGCTTAACGCTATTACGTCCACATAACTTGTCCTGGGCACAGTAAGACATTATGTTGTTGTTCTTAACTGATCTAGGTAGTTGGTAAGTGAAATGATGTAACTGGACGCTTCAGGCTGCATTAGGCACGAGGACGTTTGTGTACAATGATGCATGTGCAGAATACGGAAGGCGAGTGGTCTAAACGTAGTGCTTTGCAAGCTCAGCAAAAACTTCGCCCTTGGGGCCTACTTTCATGACGTCGTGCGCTCTGCTCCGGGTAAAATAAGACTCAGTTCACGAAAAGAAATCTTTTTACTGATATTAACTTACTGTAATCACTCACACGAAGTTATCGACTCTCTGAGGGTAAGAAGAAGACAGAGAAACATTATCAGAAAGACATGCACACAAAAAAAGAGAATTCATAACCGTCAAATTTTTGATCAGCATTCACTCGATGTAAAACGATCTTCAGCGTCAGCTGAAACTAACGCATGTGACGCTACCTAATTTCAGTAATTATGAGTCACCGTCGCTGTCATTCTCATATTGTTACTTTGGACCCGATCACTGGCACATTAAGAAAAGTTTCAAGCTGACAAAGCCTGTTAGCAGGGCGAAGACTTTCAGCTATCAAGCACGGCGTCGTCACGTGCTCAAAATGTTTGTTTGACGGCTCCTCGCAGGCAGGACTCCCGGAAACGGCTTGAGAAAATAACGCCGCTAGGCCAATGAGGAGACCAACCCCACAGCATGTTCACCTATAAAATGCATGCGCGACACAGAAATTATGTTAAAAGAGAAATTTATGCGCGATATATAATCGAGTTGCTCGGAAGAGGAGTTGCTTATCGTAAGCACTTGGCGTTTATTTATCGCCCACTTCAACTAATCAAAGTTTGCTCTTTTCTCACAGCTTACCATGTCCAGCTTCCTCAGGCAAAAATTTTGAAAATTGAAATTTGTAACACTCTGTTGTGGAAATATAGAAGGTAGTGGTCCATTATTCTTCACGTAGCAAAATCTTTCTTTTAAAGTGTTTTCGGCGATCGCATCAAACAGTTAAGTCTGCCATAAAAAACCGATGGGGAACGCTTTTGACGATAGCAGAAACATGAATCGAAAAAAAAGACTGCCGTAGGGTGATCTGCGGATATATTGATTGTTATAGATAAATATTAAGTTATATTGCCACGTGCCTAGCGCCGCGCGACAGCCTTGTTTGGTGCCGACGACGACGAAGCGGTTGTTGTGGGCACGAGCGGCGCGCTGGTGCTGGTCTCTGTGACTCTGTGATCGGAACGGCAAGCCGACCTTATTCTCTGGTCCTCGGCAACGTGTACCTTCCCTGTGACTTCAGTCGTGACACTGGTGGAGGTGCCATCGATGATCCCTTCTCCTGCGGACGATCCTACGCGGCCGCCTCTCGTGACCACTCCTGTTCATCGTACCAGCCGACGGCTCCGAGGCTTGCCCCCCGAGGCCTTCGCTCTTGACGAAGAGACCCTAGCTGTGGCAACGACACCGCCCGCCCGTACCATGACTGTCCCTTCCACCCCTTCGTCCTGTCTCATCCTTCAGACCCCACGCACCCCTAAACCATTTCACGGTGAGCAGTTTGAAGACGCCGAGGACTGGCTAGCTCACTACGAAAGGGTCGCGACGTTTAACGGCTGGGACGACGCTGCGAAAATGCGGAACGTCTACTTCAGCCTTGAAGACGCTGCTCGGACATGGTTCGAGAACCGCGAGGCCACATTCTCTACGTGGCCGGCCTTCCGAAGCCAGCTCCTCGGTACGTACGCCAACAGTGACCGCCGAGAGAATGCCGAGCGTGCCCTAACCTCTCGAGTTCAGCGTCAGAACGAAGGGGTCGCAATGTACGTTGAAGACGTCACGCGCCTTTGCCATCGCGCCGACCCGTCCATGAGTGAGGAGAAGAAGGTGCGGCACCTGATGCACGGCGTCAAAGAACAGCTTTTTTCCGGCCTCGTGCGGAACCCGCCCACCACAGTCGCGGCGTTTCTGGCTGAAGCTGTGACCATGGAGAAACTGCTACAGCAGCGATGCAGCCAGTACGGTCGGCCGCTGAATTCCATCTCCACACTACCGCCGTCTGACCGAACCGACTACAATCCCGGGCAAGATATGAGCTCCCTTCGCGACCTCATTCGCACCGTGGTTCGCGAGGAGCTCCAGCAACTTCATGGATCATTTACTCCTGGTGCAGCTTCCCTGGCCAGCATCATCCGTGAGGAGGTCCAGAACGCACTCACGCCACCGACAAGTACAGTCGTTCCACCACCACCCCCGGGCCCCACCCAGCGGATGACTTATGCTGATGTCACACGCCGCCCAGCCCTGCTACCTACCTCTTCGCCTTACACGCAACCTCAGGTCGCTGTGCACGCTGCGGAACCGCTGCCCCTTTGGGCAGATCGGCGCCAGGCGCCCCGGAAGACTGATCTCTGGCGCGCTCCAGATAACCGCCCTCTCTGCTACCACTGTGGCGAAGCAGGTCACCTCTACCGGCAGTGCCCTTATCGTCAGATGGGCCTTAGAGGATTTTCCCCCGACAGCCCTCGTCCACGGCCTGGTCAGCGGCCTCAGGACATCGCCGAGTACGTCACCCGCCAGCGTAGTCTGCCACATTCTCCTCGTCGCGAGTCGCGCTCGCCTTCGCCTCGTCGCTCTTCGCCTTCTGGGCCACGGTATACCGCTGGACGCCATGGTTCCTCGAGCCCTCATCGGGAAAACTAGCTCCGGCGACCTTTGGGGGCGAGGCCGCCGCACACCGATTCGCCGTAAAGCTTCCACCGCCGCACCGCTCGATTCGCCCCGACGTCGAACGCCGAATTCCTGTCCAGTTTTCGCCGCACAGACCAGATCGCCCCGACGTCGTCCGCATCGCCGACCAGTTATCACCGCCGTGTCGCTTAAATTGTCCCGACGCCGACCACCCAACCGCCGTCCAGCTTCCGCCGCCACACCGCTCACTTCACTCCGAACCGACGTCGACAGGCCCTGGTCTTGGCCGGGTCTCCCTGGACATCCCTATTATCGTCGACACGAAGGAGGTCAGCGCTTTAGTTGATACGGGAGCCGATTATTCTATCCTTAGCGGGCGGCTTACAAGGACACTGAAAAAGGTGGTGACGCCATGGAACGGACCAGACATACGGACGGCAGGCGGACATGTGGTTGCACCACTGGGTATGTGTACAGCCCGGGTTACGGTGCGAGGCTGCACATTTGTTGCGACTTTTCTTGTTCTACGCGAATGCTCTCGTGATGTTATTCTTGGCATCGACTTCCTTCGTGAGCACGGTGCCACTATAGATCTACCGAACCGCTTGGTGACGTTTTCCGCCAAACTGGCCACTGAAAGGCATGAGTACCGCGGGTCCCACTCCACGCTGCGAGTCGCCGATGATAGCCTCACAGTGCCACCACGTGCCAGCATCCTCGCCAGAGTTACTTGTGAGGAGCCACATCACGGCCTCCGGGTTGTTGAGCCTAATGTCTCCCTCTCACTCGCCTTGGGAGTTTCTGTGGCAAGAGGTCTTTGTTTCCTTCGTGGAAGAGAGACGGAGGTGCTTGTCACCAATTTCTCCAATGAACATCGACATCTGTTCCGTGGCACTGTCATCGCTTACGTCGACCATCTGCACGAAGTCGCCGAATGTTTTGCTTCAGAGGAAGCTACGCCTAGCACTGAACCGGATGATGCCGTACACGCTGTCGACATCAATTCTAGCCTTTCCTCCGTTGAAAAGAGGCAACTCCAAGATCTATTGCTGGAGTTTCGTGTGTGCTTCACGTCTTCATCTAAAGTGCAGCAAACGTCGGTCATTAAACACCGGATTATCACGCATGAAGGCACTCGACCCATCCATCAGCAGCCCTATCGTGTGTCTCCTCGGGAGAGAGACGCTATCCAACAGCAAGTCAAGGAGATGCTCGCCGATGGCGTCATTCAACCTTCAAGCAGCCCATGGTCGTCGCCTGTAGTCCTCGTTAAAAAGAAAGACGGAACACTTCGTTTCTGCGTTGACTATCGGAAACTTAACAGTATGACAAAGAAGGACGTCTATCCGCTGCCACGGATTGACGACTCTCTCGACCGACTTCGCCGAGCCAAGTACTTCTCCTCCATTGACCTCAGGAGTGGTTATTGGCAAATTGAAGTTGATGAGAGGGACCGTGAAAAAACTGCCTTCGTAACACCAGATGGGCTCTATGAATTCCGCGTCCTCCCATTCGGGCTCTGCTGTGCTCCTGCCACCTTCCAGCGGATGATGGACACTGTGCTCACAGGTCTTAAGTGGCAGACATGCCTTGTTTATCTCGACGACGTGATAATTTTTTCACCGACGTTCACAGAACACCTGCGCCGCCTGAGAACTGTTCTCGAAGCTGTCCGGTCTGCCAACCTTTCTCTCAAGCCTCAAAAGTGCCACTTCGGGTTCACCGAATTGAAGTTTCTTGGGCACATCGTGAGTGCTGATGGCATCCGAGCTGACCCTGAGAAACTTGCTGCCGTTGCTGCCTTTCCCGTCCCCGCCCACAAAAAAGCAGTCCGACGGTTTTTGGGGCTGTGCTCCTATTATCGTCGCTTTATCAAACACTTTGCACAGATGGCCAGCCCTCTGACTCTCCTAACTCGAGATGACGCATCATTTTCCTGGGGCGCCGAGCAGCAGATGGCTTTCGACGAGTTACGACGCCGGCTCCAGTCACCCCCGATCCTGGCACATTTCGACGATGATGCCGACACAGAGTTACACACGGATGCGAGCAACGTCGGCCTTGGTGCCGTTCTAGTTCAGCACCAAGACGGGGTCGAGAAAGTAATTGCCTACGCCAGCCGTGCACTTTCCCGTGCAGAGTGTAACTATTCCACCACTGAAAAAGAATGTTTGGCGGTAGTATGGGCCGCTGCCAAGTTCCGCCCGTACCTTTATGGCCGACCGTTTCGTGTCATCACTGACCATCACTCCTTGTGTTGGCTGAAAAACTTAAAGGATCCTTGTGGCCGCTTAGCACGTTGGGCATTGCGCCTGCAGGAGTTCGATTTCGATGTTATTTATAAGTCTGGCCGGAAGCACACCGATGCTGATAGCCTGTCCCGCGCGCCTGTCGGCCCTCCTTCGTCAGATGCCACCGACGACGATAGCTTCCTCGGAGCAGTCACTACGTCCGATCTCGCCTCCAAACAGCGTGCCGACGACGAGCTGCGACTGATTATTGACCATCTTGAAGGTGGGCATCCTACAATACCCCGGTATCTTGCTCGGGGGTTGTCGTCGTATTGCCTCCGCAATGGGGTGCTTTATAAGAAGAATTCTACGTCGAGTGCGAAAACATACCTGCTAGTCATACCGGCTGATCTAAGGCACGAAATCCTCCTGGCCTGCCACGACGAACCAACTTCAGGGCATCTTGGCTTTACACGCACCCTAAACCGAGTCCGGCAGAACTATTACTGGCCACATCTTTCTCCGAGCGTTAGACGTTACGTACAGACTTGTCGACAATGCCAGCGGCGAAAAAAACCCACGCTCAAGCCATCCGGTATGTTGCAATCTATTGAACCACCCCTCACACCCTTCGAGCAAGTGGGCATGGACCTTTTAGGCCCATTTCCTTTATCCTCGAACGGACACAAGTGGATCGTAGTCGCCACAGACTACTTAACACGCTACGCCGAAACGAAGGCCCTTGCCCGAGGTACTGCCGGCGAAGTTGCTCGATTCTTTATGAACGACATTGTGCTCAGACACGGTGCACCGTCGACCATCATTACTGACCGAGGAAAGGCGTTTACAGCTCGGCTACTGCGGGACACCTTAACTCTCAGCCATACCGAGCATCGCACAACAACAGCGTATCACCCTCAGACAAATGGATTAACGGAACGACTAAACAAAACTTTGGCGGACATGATCTCAATGTACATCGACGTCGAACATAAAATGTGGGACGAGATCCTGCCGTATGTCACCTTCGCCTACAATACGGCGCCGCAGGAAACCACGAAGTTTACGCCGTTCCGTCTCGTATATGGCAGAGAGGCCCGCACGATGTTGGACGCGATGCTCCCGTGCGGGGAAGAAGCGGTCGAACCCGATGCCGCCCATTTCGCAGAACAGGCCGAGCAAGCCCGTCAGCTGGCCCGCCTGCACATCAAGGAGCAGCATGCCACCGACGCTCGCCACTATAACCTCCGGCACAGGGAAGTCCACTACGAACCAGGGGACCAAGTGTGGGTGTGGACCCCCGTGCGCCACAAAGGCTTGAGCGAGAAACTACTCCACCGCTTTTTCGGACCCTATAAAGTCCTGCGCCGCTTAAACAACGTTAATTACGAAGTCATTCCAGATGGAACTGTGACCGTCAGTGTTCGACGCCAGCGGCCTGAAATTGTGCATGTGGTGCGCTTAAAGCCATACTTTTCGCGCTACTGAGCGCTTCCTGCAAGTGAAACCTTGCGTTATTGTACAGTTCACCTCATTTTTTTTTCTTCCTCTCACCTTGTCATCGGGACGATGTTTTCTTTCACGGGGGGGAATAATGCCACGTGCCTAGCGCCGCGCGACAGCCTTGTTTGGTGCCGACGACGACGAAGCGGTTGTTGTGGGCACGAGCGGCGCGCTGGTGCTGGTCTCTGTGACTCTGTGATCGGAACGGCAAGCCGACCTTATTCTCTGGTCCTCGGCAACGTGTACCTTCCCTGTGACTTCAGTCGTGACAATATTGAAAAAATTGCACTCATAAACGGTTTCCCGCTCAGAAATGCTTTGTCAAAAATTACTAGGTATGCCTTTTTACGCTTCCTTATTGTTACAAGAGATGTAGGAAAAGAAGCGCTCCCCAAAGATTATGGAGATTATTTTGCAGTGGAGAATGCTGGTGTATTTCCGCTCCTCTGAAGGATTCGTCTGCAGCAACCCGGTCAGACGTCACTTTTCCTAAAGGTAGCAGAAGTTGTAAAACTGTATTCCAATTTCTATTGCCGTAATTTTCCTATGCAGAAAAGCCAGATTAAAATAAATTCCCGAACTATGACACCAGAAGCCTTAGAAGGTCATCGTGTAATACAAATGCACATATTGCGCAGCATGCCGTTCGTTACAACACAACCTGAGCGAGCCTGTCTGTTCTGTACTTACCATTGCAGTCTTCCAGTGCAGCAGATAGTCACGTCGATATCGGACACGCTCTGCGCAGAGACATGGTTGACAGTCGAGGCCATTTTATTAGCGACACTTGGCAACACTGGATGGGATATATCATGTGCGGAAGTATAGTCTCGG
>JARKHS020001651.1:85000-118846 GCA_030143305.2 Amblyomma americanum
CAACTGCAGCGACACCAAGTGTCGAGCAGACAACGGGAGAAGGCAGTGCCAGCCCCCAAGATAGCGGAACGGCACCGCTGTCTCAGATGCGCGACGGCAGAAGGGAAAAACAGGCTTACATATATCATCTTCCCTCCCACAAGCCCGACTCTTCTACGCGATCCGGTTTGCATGCTATCCGCCCTTAGGATCGACCGAGTCAACCCACCCCCTGCAGCGGAGTTGACTGGACCCACGCCCTCGACTCCGGAACACGACTCTGCAGTGTTTACATAAACACAGAAATCGGTTTTCAACTCAACTCCTCAACTCAACCCTGTCATGTAAACGCCGCTTCTTAATGAAATATGCGAGTTTTGGCAGCGTATGCAGGAGGTGCGACTAGGTTTCAGACATACCGAGGGGGCTCTAATGTTTAGAGAAAAGACGGTTGTGGAACGCTCGACACATGTGAAACCGGTTCAGAGTCAAAACTGGATGATTTTGCCTGCCAGACCATGCTCCTATGATATCGCATTGTTCATAACACGTAGATGTCTATTCTTGAGTATGGGCTCAGAAACCTGCGAGCTTCTTTCGGCAGAGAGGGTGCACACACGCCTTACCTGCTAACACTCGACAGCACCTGCACTGATTACAACGCGAAATTTGACACAGATATGCCTTGTCGGGAGGAGAATTACCGAGAAAAGAATGACACTCGACCAAAAATTTGATTAGAGAATCGACATTTCGATGCCGATCCGATACATTCTGCGTTCACTAGTTTGGAGCGAGATGCGCGCTTTTTAACTCCCTTGCGAGCCATTGTCCGAGGTTCGTCCCCATACAAGTCAAGAAAGCTCTGGTGAATGCCTCAGTTGGCTTCGACCGGTTCTCACGACGTTGAAGTGCAGCGGAGGCTTAGCAAGAAAAGGAAGACAGCCCTTTCTTACTGTGCTGTGGGCACTGACTGCAATTGATAGTTCTCTGCGAGTTGGCGCAAAATCGCAGGTGACTGGCAAGCGTCTTAGTGAAAGGGGTTGACCTCTACCTCTCTACCTCTTGACAATCGGTCTACGCCATTAGCTCTGTTTACATGAACCCGACACCTTTGGGTCGACTCGGGGGTTGGGCTGAGCAAGGCCAACCCTCTCGACCACTGCGTGTTTACATGAACTCGACTTTAGCGAGTTGAGACCGGTTACGGTGTCTCGATGCGTGCCGCGGCGGAAGAGCGGGCCCGTTGACGCACCCTGAGACCGTTTCAACTGCAGCGACACGAAGCGTAGAGCAGCGCATTGCGAGCGAGCAGTGGCAGTCTTCATGACTGAGGCACGCCACCGCTGTTTTGTAGGCCCGAAAGCGCAAGTGAAAAACAAGTTCGCATTTATCCTCTCACGTGTCTGAGTCTTCAATTCGGCAGCGTTTATAGCCCATCGGGGCTGGGTCGAGTTGAGACAACCTACTCCTTGCGGCGGAGTTGACTGAACCTAACCCGTCGACTCCCAACCCGACTAGGTGTGCGTTTGCTTTAACCCAATATCCTGTCGGGTTCATGTGAACGCTGCTATTGGCTGGAGGGCCTCTTTTGAGGTGTGTTTGACACTGTATTTTTGACGTGCCGTCACCTGAGTCATCGCACCGCTGCCTTTGGGGAAGGAACAATGCTGTTCTCCCACATCCTTCTGAATAGGGAGCCGTCTTGCTGCGAGTGACTTGTGTTTTGACGCAAAAATGCCTTTTTGTGTGGCCGGGGTGAGGAAGGTTGGTGGGAGCTTTTAGGCGTGGCCATGCATCACACTTCCTTTTTATCGGGCATGAAGGCGCTTGACAACCATATGAAATCGCACCACAAGGTCGAGCAAAAAAGAAAAGCAGAAACTCTTTAGGAATACGATCCAAGCAAGAAAACAATGCAGGAAAAAGGCAAGTTCATCCAAGTTCTGAGAAAAACCTGCGCGCACATACAATGACAAACAATAGGTAACACTCATTCCGGCAATAACTTTCGCCCTATATCACTCACAAGTATCTCATGTAAACTTTTGGAGCATATTATGTATTCTCATCTCATCAATTTCGTTGAGTCTAATTTCTTCTTTGCGGCTGAACAACACGATTTTAGAAAGATGTTCTCAGGCTAAATACAACTTATATGTTTTAATAATGACCTATTTACCCATGCTGACATGAGCTTCGATGCAGACTGCGTGTGTTTGGACTTTGCCAAAGCTTTCAATAGTGTTTCACACGTTCTCCTAATTTTTATACTTAGCATGCCTTGAGCTCCGCAACCAGATGCTCCCACCAGGGCGGGCCGCCGCAAAAGCCCCACCACCTAGACCATCTCTGTATACACCTCCAACGCAGCACGTTGCCAGACCTGCACCTAATGCGGTCAATAGCCAACTAAAGTACAACCATATCTCGAAATGAAGGCCGGTGCGTGCGGGGGTCATGTGGTCGAAGGCAACCCGTCGTGGACGAACAGGCGCGGCGACAGCGTGAATCATGTCCGCAAGACATGCTTTGTGAAAATATGGCACTAGGAGACCGATGCAAGCGCGGGACGCTACTGCGAAAATTACCATTGGTGCAGCTTGTGCAGTCAACTACTGTAGCAGACGTCGCGTAGAAGGCTCGCGCGATACGCTGCTACGAAGAAAAGCACCGCGTAGGCAAGACATGAAAGAGTGAAGGTATGTTTATTCATGCACAATATGTATAGTCGCTCCTGACGAAAATGACAAGAATGGTGAGGCAGCTGACAAAGCCGGCGTCACGACAGGCGTCCAGCAGAGAGCAGCCCCTCCGCGAACCTCTTTGCGGTAGAGCGAGGCGGCCCACGTGACACACAACACATTGAAATTGCCGCCATGATAAAGCTCGCGCCCACTAACCGCTTTAGTCCACCGAGGCCCTTCGCGGAGTTGTCAACGCTGCCGACCGTAGTAGCCAGGGTGGCCCACACAACCGGGAAGCCGTCGACGAACAGGACTCCAGTGACGATATACGGGTGCCGCGACCAGTGTTGCTGCAGGTATTGCTTAGTTGGATATTCGATCTGAATACACACGGCGTCCGCACTGGACTGGAGGATCGGTGCGGTCCACAGGCAAGATCCGCAGGAGGGCGGTCTTGGAAACGCCAAGAAGGGTTCCCACATTGCCGATTCAACAGAGAAACATGGCACCGAATGTTCGGTGCTGGGCGAAAATGCGAGGAGGAATCTGGGCAGGCGTCTCCATTTGCACAAGTGGTGGCGAAACGAGCGACTCGGCATGGCTGCTCCCGGCGCGCGTATCCCCTGCGAGGAACGCGTGGGTGCGAGTATAGGAGTGCGTGGGTGCGTCTGGCCAGGACGGTCTACACGTGCAAGAACGATTTGTGCGTGGAAAAAAAAGTTTTCTTCTTATGCCTGTCACGTGAGAGGAGACATCAGGTGTCCAACTGAACCAAAAGTGGGAGCCAGTCCTTTCCTTTCAAACTTATTTCAATGACTTCCACATTGCGACTCGCACTGATAAGAAAGCTGAGAATAAAAAATCACCAGCAGCATGCTGCTTCAGCCTTGGAAGGGGGGGGGGGATATGTTAGGGACAAGGGTAAAGACAAAAAAAATGGAAAGGATGGCTGGAAGCCTGAAGATAAGAATACAATGCTCATTTCCGGAAATGATACATAATACAAGGCACGCTCGGACAGGTTTTCTCTTTGGCCTAGCTATATTGAAATTCCAGCTAAACCTGCTTTATTCTTGTCCAGGCGCAAAAAGTTCACCCCTAAGATTTGTTCCATTGTTCAAAATCGACAATTCTATGCTAGGCAGATATGACTCAAGAATGAAGCTGCAGGTGCGGGTCAAAGACACCGTGTTTTGTCGAATTAAGCCTTGGTCATTCCCTATTCATCTGTCACACCACTGGGATTTCATGCATTGAAGGATCCAAAAATATCCTTCAATGGGGACAATCGGTCAAGAGGAAGACACGGCCTCCTTTCAGGGGCATTTGCGGCTTAGTTCTTGAGTTGTATCAAACTACAGGGAGTTTCAGCAGCGTCATAGACTGAACGTTTAAGTTGGCCGTACGTGGTGTGCTAGCATTTGTACGTGTGTACTGCTACAGCACTGCTTCATAATCATTTTAACCAGTTTGTTTTTTGCACCGTTCTGTATTGAAAGAAAAAGTTAGATTCGGAGTTTTTCCTTTAGTTGTCCGGAATTACTCTTGTGACACAAATAACAGAAATTAGTAGAAAAATAACAATTGCGACCGGCTATGTTTAAGCGCCATTTCCTTAAACGACTAAGATGACAAAGTAGCTTGAAGTTCTTCCTAACCGAAGTTTACAGAAAAAAAATGCGATAGTGCATTGTTCGGCCGATCACGGCCGGACTAGAGAAGCCGTGGCGATGAGGATTAGGACTTATGCATATGCCGAAATTAGTACACAAAAAGAGAAAAAAAAATACTTTTCAAATTTCTTTAAGACATTGTCGACCCACCTCACCCGACACGTACCGCAGTTCTGGGTGCTTGGAATAATCCTTCCAGATATTTGTGCCAGCACGCCTAAACTCAATGCAGTTTGTGTTAAGAAATTCGTCATTTATGTTATTCTAAGCGACCGATGCGATATAACGCATCAGAAAATTCTGGCATACATGACACAGAACGTGAAGAATTAGCACAAAACTTGTGAATGTTGAATCTGCATTCTTTGCCATTAGCGTTGAGCGCTTCCCATTCCGGCCTCAGCCATGGCTAGCAATTCGTCAACGGTCGGTCCGTACGTGCTATGAGGGATCAGTAGTATAAATAAATTCACCGAAATCTGCTCCAAATGGAAGGTACTCGAACAATTTAGAAGGTGATGACTCATGCATACCTTATAAACGCAATGTAACCGGTTCTAACCGAAGTTTTGGCGGCCCATTTGCAAGAAGTGCATTAGAAACTCATTGTAGACTTCCCAGAAGCCTGTGAGCGAAAAGTGCTTAGAATTGCGAGTGTACGCGCAAGTACTTTCTACACCTGAGCCTGCTAACGCAAAAGCATGTTTAACAAGAATACCGGCCGACTGCCTTTGTCCCAAGATGGCGGCCACGAAAGCGGTGCCTCCACCCTGCATGGCGGTGCGCTACATCGAAGCGCCCTAAGGTGTTGGGCGTGCAGTACCCTTGTATCAGGTTGCCTTAGAACCGGACAATATTGAAGAAAGTACGAACAAGCAGATGCTTTGCTTGCGAAAGCTGAACGCCGTAGTAGCGCCCATAGCAACGGACAGTAAAACGTTTTGACGCGTTCTTCATTGAAGTCGTCTCTTAGCCATAAATTAAAAAAGGAAACCTCCATTAAAATCGCGCGCCGGATAGTAATAAACGCACCGTAGTGCACACAAACAACTGTTACACCTGCAGTCGCGTCCGCTGTAGCCAGGCAAGCGACGCAGGCGCAGCACGAATCCAAATCCAACGAGATGCATTTGGGGCAGTGAAAGCGGTTGTTGACGCTGTCCAATAACTGCCTTCCGTAAACGGGTCACCGCAAAGGGGCTACGGTTCACTCACAGCAGGAGAACAAAGAAGTGGGAGAGGAGGAGACCACGTGGTCGGTGCCTTGCAAGGAGATTGGAGGAATTTGGTGGAGGGAATGGGTCGGGGTGGAAAGGGAGATTAAAAAGGACGTGCTTACGCCCCACCTTCAGTTGCGTACTGTGAACTCGTGTAAGTGCGTACCAGCTGCTGTTTTGTCTACCACTTGAGATGGACCACGCTGCTCGTGAAGATTCTTCGGTCTATTTATGTAAGTATTTACGTGGTGTTTATCGCCCTTGCCTTGAGCTGTGACCTTCGCGCTCCCTTGATATGAAAATAAGCTGGGCATGTTTGTGACGTAATGTCTTACTTTTTTATTCGCAGTGGACATGATGGACGTACAAGAAGAAGTTGTCGTCGGCCAGCAACGTGGCGTAGATGGTCCTGGCCTCCATCGCGACTGGGCGATGGACGTTGATGGCCCCGGTTCTCCGAGAACCTCCACACCGAAGCCAGAAGAGCAGCTCAACATCACTTGGGCGTCCAGTTCAGGCTCGTCAGTGATTTCCCCTGCACTTCCCTGGAATTCACAAGATGCTTCAATGGGCAGGAATGGCTCCGAGTCCGCAGCCTCTCCGATGTCGCAG
Organism: Amblyomma americanum; assembly: GCA_030143305.2. Taxonomy (NCBI): domain Eukaryota; kingdom Metazoa; phylum Arthropoda; class Arachnida; order Ixodida; family Ixodidae; genus Amblyomma; species Amblyomma americanum. Next base: position 91,169 of record JARKHS020001651.1, read on the forward strand.
TCAACGGGGTCCCTCCTGTCAAACATGTCTGCGCCCAGGTGCCGCCGTCGCCTGGAATTCGACGATTTTTTCTCGTCCATGGAGTCCGTGCCAAGCGGCGATGCCGAAGATTCTGTCTCCGCCATGGAAGATTCGTTTCTGTTATCCGACGAGGCGTCCAGGAGCGGCTGCCTCCACTCTACGAGATGCTTGCTGCGTGTGGAAAGAGTGCGCTGATCTTGTGCTGTCAGAAGTCCGATTAGCCTGAGGAGCTGGGACCGACCATGATGAGTGCTGAGTCCCCATTGTGGGGGGTTTCCGAAAGCAGCCACCAGAACCAGGAGCTTCTGAGATGAACATGTGCTTGCGCGGTAAGCACCTTACCTTCACTGCAGCCTACACTGACTGCTTGTTACCCGCCCGGCGCAGTCTCTGCCGCGTTCTTGTCCCATCTATCGCGCCGATTTTTAGTAACTTCTGTTACATGTCTCGGCATAGAGCAAATGCCGCTTCTGTTTGTATGTTGTCAGCTTCACTTGTATATCATTGTAGTCAACTCCCTTTCATTTCCTACCTGAACGCTCTTTAATGATTTTCATTTTTTGTACATTAGGAACCCAAGTGCTCAAGAAAATGTCATGATCATGGTCCTGACAATGATGTAAGGTTTTGTTTTGCATATTCTTTCTTTTTATGTGCTGAAAGTCCCTTTTCACGTTTTCTTCGACCAGAATAAGCTTATAGATGTCTGCATGAATGCAGCCGCAATTGCAGTGCAAGACTGCGTTGTAAGTTCTGCCACCCGGCTTGCCCTTCGAAAGACTCAACACGTCGGTTGTTTCACTGCACATATGGCAGTTTTAATATACAAACCATTTTATATCTCGAATTTTGCCTCCTGTGCGATTTCGCTTGAATAGAAGCTTTATTAGACAATGAAAGGGTTTTGCGATGCTCGTTCCGTGAGCCTTTCTGAGCTGAGCACCGCCATATTACTTAATGGGCGAAGAACGGCAGAGGTTTGGCCATATTTCTGCACTGTCTTATTCTGAATAGTACGGGCAAAATATTAGTGTGAGGGCAGCTTAGAGCTACATGCAAGTGATAATTTGTTTGCATGCGCCTAGCAGGGATGCTGCGACTCGACGGTACTGACATTTGTTGACATAGCAGTAGGTTTGTCGCTACTGAAATCCCCATACTCGAGCCTTAATCTCTCGAAAGCTAACATTGTGTACACGCAGTAATCTGTTTTTATTATTGCGCGTTAAGGTCAGCCACCGTGGCATATGTAGCTCGTACATCTATATGTAGGGTGCCTAAACCGTTTGTCCGGTGATCGGTTTTAGTGGAGCATGAAGGAGAGCCTACGATGGAATTTCTTGTCATGCTGAGAGTGGTGTAGCTCAGAAATCTTTTCAAAGCTGAACCGCTCTCTTGTTGGGGTTCTAATTTTCCATAAGGGGGGGGGGGGTGGCATCTAGAGTGGGTGTACTTAATATACCCTAATGGTGGAAAGACGTTTTCGCGACATAAATTTCCATTGTCATCTGCTTTGTAACGCGGGTGGTGGCGAGTACCAACTTGTCTACTAAATTATGGTGGTTAAATGATGTATTTGCTTTTATTTGCTCCCGCTTTTTAACTGTCAACCCTGTCCTGTTTATTTCATTTCTACATTCGAGGGTAATTTTATGCTCGACGCTATGAGTACTTCGGGTGCTGTCACGTGCAGTGAAACTTCTTCATTTATGCTTTTACTCCACTTATACGTAGGCCCCACCGTTTTCGGGTTTTATTTTTCTGCAATTAGGGCGTTGAAAATCATGGGGATTCTTTTTTAGCTTAAAATCGGGTTATGCAGTCAGAGGCTGCATAACTGAAGTTTCATCCGTCGTCATCGACGTCGGTTCTCTAGCTTTCGCATGTGCAATAATATAGCCTATACTACACCTGGCTTTTACAGCGAGCTGAGGTGTTGTCCGGGTTATTGGCGGGATGAACGTTCTGGTGGTCTCGTATACTTTGTCCGCTGTCTCGCATGATGTAGAGCGAGCGATTAAACTTCGGATAAAGCAGACTCCGTAATCCGCTTTTACTACTACATTGGCACGTCCGGGAGATCGAGTGTCCGTGGCAGTGTGCATTGTTTTTCCTATAGCGTTTCCCGCAGAGCCCTCACGCCACTCTGCACAAGCATGCGCCTCACCAAGTATTTGGTGACGGTGACAACCTTCCAGATTAAGCGACGGAGGGTTCCAGCCGCCCCATGTTGAGTGCAGTCTGCTCTGTTATCCAGCTGAGAGGGTATTGTATAGCCACGGCAGGGAGGATGAGCGCCTCCAAATCTGTTTCTATTCACCATTAAAGTCGACTTGCCTTTCACGATGATGGCCAGTAAAGGTGGTGACGTCATTCACGGGCCGTGTTTCTGCCCTGCGCCACCTAGAGGAAATTCTTCTGCAGCCCCCATATTGCGGGCACTCTGCTTTGTTATCTTGCTGCAAGAGTGTTGTATAAAATCGCAGGAAGGACAAGTGGGCCCCCCAGACCTGTTTCCATTCACCTCGGAAGTTAGGTATCGTTTCTCCCACTAGACCTGCCTTGCGACGGCCTATTGATTCAGGAGGGGTGATGATGTCATTCGCGGGCCGCGTTTCTCCACGGCTCTATGATGTCGGCAGGGTTTTTGCTCAACGAGCCAAGTAAAGCTTTCGCATTAAAAATGTCCGCATATACATAGTTTGCATCGGCGTCATTGCAGCCGCCATCTTTGGATTTGGAAAGCGCGGCGAAAGAATGGCTGTTTTCCTAATCGGTTCATCGCCAACCGGCTACTTTTTATGGCAATGCAGCTGAGGCTAGGTACGAAAGGGGATACATTCCTTTGTCCCCAGTGCTGTTTGGTGTGTGTTGTTCATTGTTCGGGCTGGTGTTAGGGAGGAGTGATTGGTAGTGAATGTGGGAAGGTGAAGAAGGGGCGTAGGGTGGCTAGTGTTGAAGAGGGCACTCCCCAAATCGCCATGGGGAAGGACTGTTTCCTGCTAATGATGTAATCGGGAGCATAAAGGCCGCGACGCGTAGCGAAGTTCCGCTTATCGGAGAAGAAAGGCGGCGAGGGAGCGCTCCTCCTTAACGCGCCTAGATAAGCTATCTAGGGACTTTACTCCTCCCAAGCAAAACACGTTCCAAGCTAAAGTGGAAGGTTCTGCCTCGCATGTGCATGCATGCGCAGTTGGAAATGGCAGTTTTCAACCAGTGGAGCTGGAGAGGCGCATGCGCACAAGGTGGTGTAGACAACTCTAGATCTTTTTTAATCCATATGACCCACGTTCAGTGATGTCTAAACCAGCTCGCTGTTTATTAGTTTTCAACGCCTGCTCCTCCTGCGCTCTTTCAAACGCTGCTGAAAATGGCCTTCCGCATTCAGTAATCGGGAGACGTGACTGCATTGCGATGCAGCCGAGCGAGTGGGACAAGTTTCTGCTGTTTCTATGTCTGTAAATCGTGCACACGCTGGCATCTGCTTTTTTCTTCTTTCTTTGGTGCTATCTTGAAACAGAAGCGCCGTTTTATAGCTTCGCTGTAGTCGGACGCAACTTAAGTCTGCAGTGAAGCTCCGCACACGTTCAGGACTGGTGCACAGAATTCCTCCTCGAGAAAAGAGTAATGCATTGTTAAAAATTTTTCTTCACACTTATAAAGAAATTAATCTGAAGAAAAAAATTTCGAGCTCTAAAATTTTGATACCTGGATTGTTCGATCATGTCAGACATTAAAAAAAATGAATTTCGTTTACTGTTGTGATCGATTAGTTGAGTAATACAGGACGCAGGGAGCATGACCCAATGTTAAGAGCTGCTTTTTTTAAAGTTACATCCTAGAATAGCTTCGTTGTCCTCTTTTTTCCTGATCTTGAAACTGGGTTCGCACATCGCCTTGGCTGTGATTCGCGCCTCCATCGACCCTCAGGTTCGGAACGAGCGATACTGAAAAAAAAAAAATTAACATATGTCTTCCTGTGTGTGAGCACATAAGCAACGTCAAAATGTACCAAAACATCAATAAAACGGCGTGTTGGTGCACACAAGAACAAAAGCAGCACAGCAACAGGGACAAAAAAGAAGACGGGACAACAATAACAGCAACTGAAGGTTAATTGAAAAGGAACACGTAAAATATGCTCTTTGTACAACCCAGAGCGCTCATGATCTGCACCAACAGTACTGATCAGCTGACAACTTCAGTCGATGATCGAGATAGAGTAGTTCAATAAGTACAATAGTTGGAGGGTATATTTTGTGTTTCCTTTTAATAACCCTTCAGTCCTGTCCCGTCTTCTTTCTTGTATCTGTTGCTGCGCTGCTTTGTTTCTCGAGGTATCAAACCCTCATCTACAAATAGGCATCGTATAATTAATCCTTCATGTCTGTACTAACTTCTTCAGATACGGTTTATTTCCTCGCAACGTTGATGTTTCGGATACGTTACCAGAAAAAAACGCTGTTTCCCTTCGTTAGAAAAATTCTTGCAAGCCTATTCTTAGATGGACTAGCACACTTCGCGGAACTTTATTTTGTATTTATATATTTATTAATTATACTTTCACTCCTTCCATGGCGGGCCAAAATGTAAGTGATGATGATGATTATGAAGTTTTATAGCGCAAGGGCGTCCTATGGAGCAAGGGTGTTTTTCGACTTCTCAAGGTGGGAGCCAAAGACCGATTTTTCTAGCATTCCACCCAAACAAGCCGAGCACCAGGCAGAGGAAAGCTTGTACCCATGGTATCACCGGTGGGTACCCGGCGACACTGGGGATCGAACCCCGCACATATCGCATGGGAGTCGAATGCTGGAACAACTATGCCACCGCTCGCATTTTTTTCTTTATTGCCTGGCTTTGGCCCATAACATTTAACCAAAAACACTCAGCAAAAACACACAAGAGGCTATGTACATACGACACTGTCGTGGACAGCCAGCACGAGTCTGCCTTGGTCATATTAAAATTCACGTTGCATACAGAGCGGCTTTAGGCTTGAGAGCGACTCGGGAGGCTCCGCAGCGGCTTTCTGGATGGCCAGAAAGCAGTCCATTTTTTCCCGAAAGCATATTCGGGCAGGTCGGTCCATTCTGGAGCGCCATATACAGTGGAGGCCCAAGAGCATTATAAGATGAAATGGTACCCCGTCCTCATTATCCGTGCTTAAATAACGAATTCCCTGCGCGCCAAGTGGTAGCTTTTTATTGTTCTTTGTAACATATCCCGAAAATAAACCCCTTCTCAGCAATGCAAAAAAACATGGTCTATTGTTTCGGGCTGTTTACAAATTTAGCAGTTCGATCCCCACGGTAAAAAGAAATCCTTTCCCTCTAAAAACTTTTTAACTGGCAGTGTCCCGGTGTGTAACTTAAAAAAGAAGGTCTTTACTCCTGGTGGTACCTGCATTTTCTTCACCCTTTTTAAAACATCACCTCCCGGACCCCCACTGTACAAGGCCCTGTACATGGGCTCTGGGAAAACAATATCACTAAGATCATGGTACAACTTTTTTCTTTTAGTTTTGCACAAATAATCGCTGGAAAAACATGCAGAAAGAAACCTAACTCTTGCTGCAATCTCTTTGTAGTAGCCAAAAATTCCACCAGAGAGCTCTTCTGTGGATACAACAAACTCCGGCAGCAGTCGCCACAGCCTCACTTGGCACACGGTGCGCAAGAACGGGTCTGTGACATAGCGAAAATACAAAAAACGGTTCACCAGCTGCCTTAAAAAGAGGTGCCCTAGCCCCAGCCCGCCGTCTTTTACCCGCCGGAACAGGTTCGTTCGGCTGCAACGTTCCATTCGGAAGCCCATATGAAGACGGCAAAAATCCGGTGTAGCTTCTGAATGTTCACCCGAGAGCAATGAAAACAGGCATCACATACCAAAGCTTGCTAATAAAAAAAAAAGTTGCAGACTGTAGCTCTGGGGAAAATTGAGAGGTTGGTGCCTTTCCATTGTCCAGCTCTGTCACGTGCTTCTTTAGTTTGCTGTTTCCAATACTCATCGCTGTCGCGATAAGTATCGAGCGGAACGCCCAAATACTTGCCCTGGGTCGTCGCGCATGGTACGTTGGCGAAATGATCCGGGTGGGATGGCCACCATCCATGCCAGAGTCCAAGGCGTTTGGACCAGTTAACCCCGCTACCAGTGATTTCGCTGAACTCGATTACACACCCGACAGTTTCGCTTATGATCCCCTGATAAACTGTGAATACAGCAACGTCGTCAGCATACGCCAGCAGCTGAACTTCAGCTGCTTTTAACCGAAAGCCGTTAATACTATTGTTTTCTATTATTTTCCTACACAGCGTTTCGATGTAAATACAAAATAAGAGGGCTGAGGGGGCAGCCCTGACGCACCGAACTCTGCACGCTGATGTGGGCCCCCAGACACTTGTTAACGATCAATCTTGGCGTTTAGTTTCGATACGCCAGGGCTACACCCTCGCGGATAACTGTACCGACGTTGACATGGTCTAAAACGGAAAACAAGATTTCATGAGAAACGCAATCAAAAGCCTTTTTGAGATCAATCTGAAGCATGGCTACTCGCCCAGTAATGTCAACGCAGCTTTCAAGTATACTGCGCGCTTTGTGAATGTTGGACAAAATCGAGGGCCCTTTTATTCCACATGTCTGGTGGGGTCCAACAATATCCGATAGCACTGTCTGCAGTCTTCGTGCCAATGCCTTCATAAAAATTTTGTAGTCCACATTAGTGAGTGCTATCGGTCGATATGCAATAACAGATTATAATTTTTCTATATCATCAGTTTTAGATATCAGTACTGTATGGGAAGTCCCAAAAGACGGAGGCAAACCGTTTATTCTATAGGCTTCATTAAACATTGTACATAGCACCGGGGCAATTTCATGCTTAAATTCTTTATAAAATGCCGCACTGAATTCATCTGGTCCTGGTGATTTTCCGAGGTTTAATTCATCAATCGCGTGCTCTACTTCACTTTGAGTTATTGCTAGTTCCATTTTCTTTTTCCTTTCTTCGACAAGCCGTGACATTGCACCAAGTAACTGATGCTTAAATGCGCCTGCGTCTACCGGATGCCATGAAAAAAAAGCCTCTGGTAGAATTCCCTAAAGGCTGCTTCGATGTGGTTAGTGTCTGCCGATAAGATATAAGATACCCCCCCCCCCCTCCAAATCTATTTTATCGATATGATTCCTTTCAGCGTGGGCTTTTTCTAAACCGAGAGCACGTTTCGATGGCGCTTCGCCAGCAGCTGTGTCTTCCACCCTTGCCCTCAACAGTGCTCCGCGATAACGCCGTTCTTCCATAAGCTCCATCTTTTGTTTGGTTTTCCTGACATCTTCTATCCAGTTCCCAGGCGCTTTGCATTCCTGCTTCAGCAACGTTTGCAGTAGTGCCCTTAACTCAACTTTGTCTTGTTTTTCCATATACCGGATACAAGTGGCCCTTTCTATTGCTTTGATTTTTAAAGATTCTTTACTTAGCTCCCATTGTTGCCAAATCTTCAGGTTTTTGCACGGGTTTATTTTTCCTATTTGAACCTTTACTGCTCGGTAGTAGACATCGTCGCGAAGAAGCGTGTTGTTTAGCTTCCACATTTCCCATGAAAATGCCTTGCTCCGCTCCACAATTCCCAGGCAGCACTCAACTAAACAGTGGTCTGAGGACACTCCCACAACTTCGTAATGGCTGCATTCAGGGGCAAGGTCAAGTGCTGCACAAATGTGGTCCAGCCGTGCATGGCTTGAGCCCTGAAAATGGGTGACCTTCACTGCCCGCGCACCCTCAAGGCATTCAGCCTCATCCTCGAGGTTTCCGTTCTCAATATTTCTCATCAACACTTCAGTGCTCCTGTCTCGAAACCCCCGGATGCTTGACTTATCGCGCGCATTAAGGACACAATTGAAGTCGCCTAAGACAATGAGCTACCCCTCCGTGCAAACGTGCTCTTCAAGGCTTTGGAAAAACGCAACTCTTTCCTCAACCACATTCGGCGCGTACACGGTAACAATGCGCCACTCAATGTTGTTCAAAGAAAAATCAAGGACAATACACCGGCCAGACACACATGAAAAATAAGCTTGCACCTCTAGCCTTGACATCTTTATAAAGAGCATGCAACCAGCCGATGTCCCCATTGCATGACTGACGATAGCAGAAAACCTAGTCGTGAAACGTCGCACCATGCTGTCGGTTCCTTCGTTGCCGTCCACTTTCGTCTCCTGCATGGCCAATACATCTATCTCGCGCTCCGTAATAAGTAGCTATGCCTTAACCGGTTGTTTCCTGGTAGCCAGGCCCCTGACATTTAGCGTAGTGAGTTTAAAGGTGGAGGCGGGAGCCGTTTTTACGCAAGAGGAAGGACCTAACAGCATGGTGCTTACCTCCCACGTCTAGCGCGCGGCGGCTAGACGCCACTGTTGCCGCCGGTATCATACGGCGGAAGAACATCGGCCTGCTCGAGGAGAACCATGTCGCCGGCCCGTTTGTCATCCGGAAGGTTTGGGCGCGGCCGGAACTTCGGACGCCGGGCTTGAGCAGTCTTTGCAGGGGGTTCCTCGACGCCGGGCGCTACCACCTTGTCCCCTTCGGGGCTTGTCTGGTCGTGGGGACGTTTCGCCGGGGTGGTGACGGGGGGCGTGACGCTAGTTGTGCGGGCGCCCCTCTTCTCTTGGTTGTCCTCGCTCGGCTCTTTTGCCTCAACGCCCTCGGGCTCTGTTGGGCACGCCCCGTTCTCTGACGTCTCGTTAGCGAAGCGGAGGGAGTCTGCCGTCCTCGGTTGGCTCGCTGGTTCGTCGGCCGCCTTGGTGCTCCCCGGAGCTCACACACGTGGCAAGCGTTGAAGCTGGCTTGCCCGCCTCGTCCGTGACAGTCGCTGCTTCCTGTGCCTCGGCGACGTCCATGAGTTCCGCGGTGTCGTTCGCCTTTCCGAGCCCGGTAGCCGACGCGTAGGTATGGACGCAGTCCGAGTCCGCGTGTCCATAGCGCCTGCACTGTGAACACCTGGACACCTTGCAGTCGCGGCGAACGTGACCCGTGCCGTGACAACGCAAGCACTGCATCGGTCTCCCGGGCACAATCACGAGGGCCAGCTCACCGGCTACTCTCAACTGGTGTGGCAAATCATCCACCTTCATTCCCGGCTTCAACTTGAGTAGCACGGTCTTGGAGGTTGAGCCTTTCTCCTTCATCCCTTGGACGCGCCAACGCTCCCGCGTCACCTCCGTCACGTTTCCGAACGCCGCGAAAGCAGTCCTGATGTCTTCGTCAGCCACACCGTGCAGCATCCAATGCAGGCGCAGCTTAACCTGCTGATCCTCCGGGTCGAAAATGATGCACCGGCGTCCTTTCACTTGTAGCTCCTTCAACGCAGCAAGCTTTTTCGTGGCTTCAGCACTGCTGAGCGTCACCGCCCACACACGATTAATCTGATACGCCCCCAACGCCGCGCCGTCGGGGAGCGCACCAGCGTTGACGAGGGCGTCCCGAAAATCTTCCACCCTGTAGGGCCTCGCTCGCACGCCACCGTGCAGAAACACCGTGTTAAGAACATGTCCGGTTGGCAGAGTAGGCAGAACAATCTCGTAGTCCTTATCTGCGTCGGCAGCAAGCCTGTTTCCGCGGCCAGCAAGGGCCGCTATCGCCGCTCCGCCGGAGCTCATGATTCTGCGTCGGCACCGAACGGTTGCCGGAAGTAGAATGTATGCCACCGCTCGCTGCGGTCAACATATAAGTGAAACATACTTATGAAAAATATGAAGCACCGACAAGTAACAGTGAAATACAGTATATAATTGATACGCACTACAGTTTTATATACGCGGAAAGTAAAAAAAAATATCCTGATATTGCGCGTTGACAACCTCAGCTGAACGTCGGATGCCGTTAAGTCTGTGCGCACGTGTCTGTGTATGTAGTGCACGTACAACGGCGTTAAGAAAGTTACATATATAGTTCGCTTGAGGTTAGAAACCGTTGTTTTTCGCAACGGTGGCAAATAACTCGTCCGCGCATTATATTATATAGTGTGATTATGGTTATGCTAGTTCACCCCTTCAGCAGCGCTGCACCGTACTCCGATATGCGGTTTTGTTGTGCTGCTTTTTCCCTGCGCTCTTCTGTCCTTGTGCTGCTTTTTCGCGGTGCTGTTTTCTCACTGTGCCGTTTTGTCCGGCGTGCTGTTTTGCCGTGTGCTGACTTTTACCTGTGCTGTTTTGTCGCTGTGCCGTTTTTTCCCTTTGCTGTTTTGACTCGGCGCTGTTTTTTGTGCGTTCTTTTGACGCATGCTGTTTTGTCATCTGCTGCTCTTTCGTGTCCCTTTCCGTACGCACAGCCCAAGATGGCTCCGGTGCTGACTTTCAAGCTTTGCTCACAGGGGGAGCCACAAGCAGAGTGAGTTGGCGACGACAAGGCATCGAAACTAAAATTCTCTAAAGGAACACTAGCCAGACCTAGCGCGTACAGCTTCGCGGCCCGCCGCTAAACTCACTGTCAAATGCCCCTTGACTCACCTTGACCGGTCCGTGGGATGGCAGCGCGCCTCACTTTGCTAGTGACATGCACACACGTGGTGCGCGGGCCGCGGACGGTCTGTGGTTTGAATCGGCCTTTAAAGAATTAATTTGCATTTACAAATCTTCTAATACCTCCAAGCTGTACATGACTGTCTTTTCGAGCTAGAATTTTCGCACTAAAGTCTCTCGATGGAAGTATTGGAAAATGCTTGATTTTACCTTCGGTGGCGCTCGCATGCACATTTGTGACCACCTTCGCATTTGTGACCACCGTCGTTTTCTTTTAATCGGCTTTAGCGCAATTAATCCGGTGATCCTCGTCCTCGAGTAATCCCCCTCGCTTTTAGAAGTATTACGGTGAGTGCCTTACTGGCACCATTAGACGAAATTTCGTCGGCGAAATCTTTGCGTCGCGTCCTCGTCTCACGAACTAGCCCAACAACGCACTTAAAGAAGGCAAGAGCCACAGAAGCGATGGACCATGGCGCATTTTTTTTAATTTGTAGTGCTTATCACTGGAGATTATTAGTGACTGTTTTATCGCCGAAAGATAATTGATTACAAAAATGAGAAACCACAAGCCACTGGCGGGAATTGATCCCACGACCTCTTAATTACGCGCCCGATTCTTTATACCAACTGAGCTACAGTGACGGCTGCTGTCGATATCTTGTTTTCGGTGGTATTTGTTTAACTGTGACGTAATCATGATTGTGTTCACCAACGCCATGTGAACTCTTTTACGATTCCTATGGCGTCAAAGCTGCCAGAACTAAGACCCTCGTTAAAGGAAAGCTGAAATGATTTTTGAGAATTGAGGTTATTCAAGAATTCGGAACTATCAAAATTCTAGGTAAAGCATGCAAGGTAGTTTGAGGATCGCATTTAAAACGGCGATGCAATCACCGTTTAAAACCGCGACGATGTTCAGGCTTCTCCTCACTGCGAAAGAGGAGTGCGGAGAAACTTGCGGTGACGTCTTTGTTGCCGAAATTTCAGGAGTGCGCTGCCTTCGTCTACATGCTGCCGTGTGTCTTGCGATGCCGTCAAAAATTGCTTCGTGAGCTTCTCCTTCGACAGCATTCGTTTTCTGCCTTGAAGCGACCGCTTCTTCGCTGGAAACTTAGCGCTGCCCTACGTGACGTCATCACTGCGCCTTCTGCTTGTTGCTGTGCACTGCAGAGAAGCCAGAGCACCGACGCCGCTTTTGTCGGCGATTACGTCACCATTTCAAATACTAGCGCAAAAAGTTTTCGCATGCTTTACCTGCCTATTTCATTCATTCGCCTCGTTTAAACTCACCGAATCCTAAAGCATCAAGGAATTACGCAGACAAGGCAAGATAATTATCTTTAAGCGATCGAATGTTCACTAATAGTCTCCATTGATCACCACCACAAATTAAAACAAAAAATCCCCTATGCTCCTTGGTTTATGTGGCTGTTGGCTTCCGCCATATGTATAACGAGCTCCTCATTTTCCTTGTCGGCCTAACAACACATTGTTATGCTACGCAGATATTCGCACTGCTGTAAAAGCCCCTAAGGTGTTCACAAATAGCGCATATTTATTTTCTAAAGTTCCTGCAATACGTCGCGCTAAATGGCGGTGTGCCGCCCCATGCAATGAGGAGAGGAGAGCGGGCCCCCTGGAAAGAAAAATCGGAAATGAAAGCAAAAATGAATGCGTCGAGAATCACGGCGCACCGCGGTGGCCGCACTATACGTAGGCATTCATCACTGCTGTTGCGTAGTACGTAAACGAATGTATGCTCTTGCTTCCCATTCACGCTGGCATTGAGCCTAGATCGTTACGGGGGCCCTTTTGCACGGCGCTTCCCTACAGCGACCGCCAGTCGCTGCTACAGATTCTTCCCACAGAAAAGGAATGCGAAAGGCAGTGGTGATTATAAATTCCTTCACAACTGTTTCTTGGTATTATTTAATAAAGAACACGAAATTCTGCATGCGACCACCTATGCTAACCAAACCTACCTGACCTAACCTAACCTTACACAATGTTGCGTTTTGAATATTTTCCGCAGAGTACACCGCCAGGATTTTCCAAGCCATATTGAACCAAATATAGGTCAGCAGGTCTGCTTCATGGGGTCAAGCTGCATTGGCAAGTGGATGAAGAACTAGAGGAGGACAGCTACAAAATAAAGCTGGCTGCACCAGCTTCAAGATTTTCGACATTTTTCTTTGTCATTGCGACATGTAAACACAGCCGCAAGGCCGCAGTCTCAACATCCGTGTTTGCTGTTCTGCCATCAACGCGGCCGCTCTCCAAACATCCCACCGATCCAGTAACTACCCTGATTTTCATTAGAAAACACAACAAGGTTTTATATGTTACTGTTCGTCTTTGTGTTATGTTGAACTGTATATCGTCAGACCAAATGGTTTCTATGAATTGGAAAGGCAGAGCCGCTATGCGGCACCAACCTCTCCTTTCTTTTTCAAGTAAATAAAAAAAAAACACTCCAAAGTGTTGGTTGCGTAACGGCGAAAAGTGCATGTAGAAAAGCACCCAGCAACGCATGACGTCTGAATAAATGTCTAATATGTGAATTTATATCCGCGTGTAGCATGGCCAGTTTTTCTAAGTGTGTAAGACTGCCAATCCATTTCCCTCACCCGATGACTGGGTGTAATAGTGGTGAAAACGCCCTATCGTATTGGCCCTAGAAAATGGTGTTTTGGCAGTAGGAACAGTTCATGAAAGATTATTCTGGCACTCAGAAGCTACCGATTTTTAAATGTGTGAAAGTGCTGAAACACCCGATAAGGTGTTTTTCATTTTACAGTGCAGGAGGACCTACTTTCATCCACAAAACATAATCACAGATGAGTCTCGCTGATAACGAGCTCATTTACAGCATGGCGATAAGGACAACCAGCTTCTGCTAACAGAAGATGTGAATTCAGTAAGAGGCCATATGTGGCAGATGCCTCGACAGACAATTCTTGGAATACGCTATCTGAGCAAGATAACCATGCCAGGCATGCTAAATATGAGCCCAGTGTGAGCACGTCAAGAAACGGGCTGACCCAGTGGAACATTGGGGTAGCTACCTCTGTAATACCCGCATGTCCTTTTGATCGCCCAATGCTGATCGTTGCGTCTCTCAGATAAAATCAGTGAGTGAGTTTTGTAGCGATACCTACAATACGCTAGCATTTCGAGCCTTCAACGGCACCCCTTGAGCTTCGTGGTGGCGCCGTGGCTGGTCTCGTGGTGCGGAGCAGGTGCCGGCGGCGCAGCGCGCCTAGCCGCCGATAGTGAACCCACGTCCAGGAACGAAGATGAAGATGAAGAAGAAGAAGAAGAAGTAGAAACGGAGCGGCGAAGGACTGACTTTCCAATTCAACTGAGCAAGTTCCACTCGGACAGCTGTAGCTATTGCGTCACTCCATGTTTAACCAGAGCTAAATCGCAGCCAGTATTTTGTTTTATACGGCGGTTTTATGAGGTACTTTCCAGAATCGGTATGAATTGGTCGAAAGTCTGCATCGTGTGCTCGAATACCGGATCATGAAAGTCGGTTTCAGAACCGCTATATTGGTTGCAGCTCTAGCTTTTGTCGGCGAAAGAACGACGAAAGCACACGAACAGGCGACACGAAATCGAAGAGCGATTCACAGCCTTAAGGGGGCGAGAGATGGCGCTGCCGTTACAGGTTTTGGACATGAGGTGGTTAGATCAGGTTACCTTAGAATCAGACGATATCAAGCAAGTTTGAACAAAGAGATGCAGTGCTTCCGAGAGCTGAACTTAGTGGTGTCGCGCATAGCAACGAACAATGAATGCTCTGACGCGTTCGACGGCTGAAGTCGCGTCTTAGCCATGAACTAAAAAACTTCCATTAAAATCGCTCGCCGCATAGTGATAAACACACCGCAGTCTACTGAAACAACTGTTAAACTTGCAGTCGCGTCTACAGTAGCCTTACAAGTTACACAAGTGCGGCACAAACCCAGCCAGTGCCGTCCCGTAACGCGGCCACGGTGGCCACGTTGCTAGACAACAGGTAACAATTAAGGCGGCTAATTGTTCTATTTCTTTTTCATTTGCCCCGATTTTTTAACTTTCAGTCCTATTCTGATTAGTTCATTTCTCCAACAACGGCCATTTTTATGTTCTAAGCTATATTACTTCGGTTCCTGTGATGCATCGTCAATTTCCTTATTCTGCTTTTACGTAACTTCTAGGGTGCTTTGTTTTCGGGTTTTATTTTTTTCAGGAACTAATGGTGGCGGGGGGGGGGGGGGGGGAGATAAAATCAGGCGAAATTTTTTTAGATAAAATTTCGGTACGCGTCAGGCTAGTAAGCAAAAGGTTCAATATCTCGGGTTTTATAGGGTGTCATTTCTCCAGCGGTCCCTTGCGCAATAACATTGCCTGTAAGTTATAATATTTGACTTGCAGCACTTTTCTAGTGCCAGAAATTTTTGTAGCGATGGCTACATTACGCTCCCACTTCGAGCCTTCAGCGTGGCACCCCTTGAGCTCCGTGGCTGGTCACGTGGGGCGGAGTAGCTTCCGGCGGCGCGGCGCGCCGGCGAAACCGAGTAGGGAGGAGTGGAGAGGGGGGAGAGAGTGAATCGCTTCACTCCAGGTTCAACCAGAGCTAAACCACAGCCATCCTTTCTTGTAGCCGTGGCCTCTCGGTGTCGGTTCGTTGAAGGCGCACTGTTTATATGTAGGGGCTGTCGTTTTTTGTGCTTTATTTTTTTCAGGACTCCGCGGGCTGCAAAAATCGAGGAAAATGTTTGTAATTAAAATTCCGGTTTAAATTCCCTTATTCAGCGAAGTTTTTTCAATCGAGTTTTCCGGGTTCTTTTTTTTTTGCATCAAAAGATGTTCACTATACCATCAGCAGCCTGACTACGCCCACTGCAGGGCAAATGCCTCTCCCATGTCTTTCCAATAAATCCTGTCCTGTGCCAGCTGAGGCCCCGTATGCCCGCAAACTTCTTAATCTCATCCGCCCACCTGACTTTCTGCCGCCCTCTGCTACGCTTGCTTTCTCTTAGAAATAAGAGCTCGTTTTTGCGCAGCACACAGAATGTCCGATTTACTGCTCAATATTAAAAAAAAAGCATGGAAATGACAGGTTGCGCAGAAATAAACTGTCTACCCCAAAAAGATGTTTTCTTATCAATAATATAAATATTTCTTCGAGTTAACTGTCAATTCCCTACGCAGCACTTCGCGCGATGACAAGACCTGCCGGCCTTCCACACTGCGAAAAGAGCCATTAAACATCACCGAGGTTATTTTTAATGGTCAATGAGCCTGGTACAGGATGGCTTTAGCGTGGATAACGCTTGATACAACATGCCGAACGAATGCTAGTTTTCGAAGGTTAGTTTTCTAAGACATTGTAAAATTATATCACGTCACGAATAACTAGCGGTAAGGGAGCTTTACGATGACCAGTTTAACGAACGCTCCTCTGGATATCCGATAATTTTCGTGGCGTGTCTTCAGATTTGTTCGGGAAAACGTACGTTAACTATACCCTTTCAAACACGCGCACATCGCAACCATCCCATCCATTCTCTTTCCCTGATGTTTTAGGTTTAGGTTTATGTGGGTTTAACGTCCCAAAGCAACTCAGGCTATGAGACACGCCGTAGTGAAGGGCTCCGGAAATTTAGACCACCTGGGGTTCTTTAACGTGCACTGACATCGTACAGTGCACGGGCCTCTAGGATTTCGCCTCCATCGAAATTCGACCGGCGCGGCCGGGATCGAACCCGTGTCTTTCGGGCCAGCAGCCGAGCACCATAACCGCTGAGCCACCGCGGCGGCCCGTCTTTCCCTGATGTGGAATCTAAAAGGGGCATTTCGAGAGAGAAATCGGGTTTAACCGCGATTTTTAAGAAATGTGTTCAGAGCGTGAGAATGTGGTAAAACCGCCTCTTAACCGGAAACGAAGAGCGCTATGCTTGGAGCGGAAACGATTTTTAATCTGCCATATCTCTGAAGCTACAAATGCTAGACAAAAAAAAATTGCTGTAGGATTACGGACGACGAATCGAAAGAACAGTATTTAGGTTTTTTTTATCGCATTGTGGACACTGTTTCAGAGCCACTTAAAGGTCGATTCTCACGACGGACCGTCAGTCCGCAGCCCGCGCATCACTTATTCACATGTTGATACAAACTGGTATGCGGTCCGAAGCTCGCAAGCAGACGCGGTGAACCAAAAAGCAGACGACTAATTGGGCGAACGAAAGGTGCAAGATTACTTGAATGAGATTGGCAACGCTGGTAAGCAGTAAAGTGAAGGAGACGAGCATTTGTCCTCGTGCGGTGGGCTACCTCAGTCTTACCGACTCCGTCTCTCAAATATCCCCCTCCATTGGACAAACTATAGTCGCAAGCAACTCAAGAATGCATGGGTAAATGCCCCTCAAAGGAGCCCCTCCAGCCAATGACGTCTTCTGATTCTCCTCCTTGACCAACTATGTCCTTGTTTTCAAATCGCCTGGCCCTTCCAGACTGTAAACAACTATCGCTTGGAGCAGGCACTTTGGCGCTGAAGTGCCCATAGACGGAACAAATGGAAAATGTGCCATTTTAAAGCGGGTTGCGCCCCGTGTAGCGGAGCGGCCACGCCCTAAAGCCGGTACACAAGGCCCTATATTTTCAGACGGGAAGCATCCCCACAGGTTTGTCTGGCTGACAACGAGCTTATCTACAGCATGGCGATAAGGACAACCATCTCCGTGACAAAGGATGCTCAGAAGGCAGGTATATATAGGACAGGTGTTGTGATAAGAAGTTCTAGGAATAGGCTTTCTGAGTAAGATAACATTGCCGGGCTTGTTAAATAGGACACCATTGAGTGTGCCCACGTCAGGAAACCCACGGACCCAGCGGAAAATGGCGCATCGATCGGCCGCTGTGTCCTGACCGTGTGTGTTCTGGATGCGTCATATGTAATGAGTGTTGCGTCGCCCAGATAAAATCGAAAAAAAAAATTCTCTCGGCTTGAGTGCTCGCTTGTTCGCATTCACTTTTGCAAAGCGGAGGCATTCGGCTGTAAGTTCTGTTTCATACTCTGGTTGTATGAGGTAGCTGCCTGAATCGGCACGAAGTTATCGAAAGTCTGCATCGTATGCTCGAATGGCGGGCATTAAAAGACGGCGAAAGGACGACGAAAGCAGGCGAACACGTGACGCGAAAAGGAAGAGCGATTCCCTGCCTTTCGGGGGCGTGAGACGGGGCTGCCATTACAGGTGCTGGTAGGGTGCCTCAATGCCAGCGCCGCCTTGCAGGGTGGTGGCACGTTTTGGCACGCACCTCCACCTTCTCCACGGCCGCCATATTGAGGCAAGTCAATCTTCATACCATTACTGCGGAGTGTGCGAATCCCTAGTGTTGCGCGCCAGATGTTGGACAACTGAAGTGTGATATCGCAAATACTAGCATGCCAGACTGTTACGTTCCATTATGTAGTGGCTCGGCAAAGACATCCACCCGATGTTTTCGTTTTATACGGAATGAGACATAGATAAAAGTGTGGGAGACGAATGTTATTCGTGATGACAGCAAGACTACGTGAAGATTTGCGGAGTCAGCCAAAATACCTGGGCTTTTTTTTTTATAAATGTCACGCGCAAATATGCGTTTCCAATAGCAATGATATTATTCCATGGCTATTCACCTATTCCATTACCACACTAGCTTTATGTTTGAATATTTTTTAGAAATTGTTCACTAATGTAATCTTGTACTGTGCGTAACAAAAACTTTGGTTTCTCTTCTTCAGCGCTGAACGAGCTCGAAACATCCTTACAAGCGTGTATATCAAACGCGTTGCTTCGGGTTATTTGACGTAGGGGTAGCGCGCTGTTTTTTTGTATTAGAACATGTGAATTCATTGGTGCGTGAAGGGTTATGATCTAATCCCAACTGCGTCTGCTATATCCCCGACACACGAGAAATTTCAGCGTCACTTTAAGTGAGGGACACTCGACTTTAATATCATTCGCGGAGTGCAACACAACGATCTTTAGTGATTAGCAGTCTCCACTTTTGCGCTCAGGGCTGGAGTGGGACGCGGGAAGCAAGTTCAGCCTGGTATTTGTCAATGGGACGAACCATTGTACCCGTTCGATAACTGCCCTTTACACTCGATCTTGAAAGCTGGTGGCGACCGTCGCGGCTCCAGGTTCACGCAGATTAAGGGGAATTCCTCACTGTTATTTTCGGAGAAGATCACAATGGAGAGGAACAGACGCATCTTCCCTCACAAGAATGCCTTTTGTGAGCAGAATATGAAACGAAAACGCTATCTGTGAACAATGACTTTTAATTGCAAAAAAAAAACACCATCGGTAATGCAGCCGTCCTGGAATTTAGCTGGAGCTCTTTTAGCGAGTGCATTTCGCGATGCACAAATTCTCAAATCATTCGCGGGAACAATTTTTCGGGAGGTCTTATTCAGAAAAAAACGCCAATGTTAACTAGTCATGAAAATTAATTCGTTTGCTTAAATTCAGTTCGATTAGTCGCGAGGCAACTTATGTTGTGAACTGGCAGGTGCAGCGGCGCCGCATTTCGAAAGCAAACGATGCTTGATTTTCAGCGTGACTTAGAGCGGGACTGTTTCCGGACGCACTTGAAACACATAATACCTTAGATGGAAACAGAAGTAACCAAACAGATGAAAAAGCCAGGACTCGAACCGACAATATTGGGAAACGAGCGCAGATATGACTAGGTCACCACAGCGGACAGTCTAGACGACAAAATAATAGCCTTGTACGTGAAGCAGATAAATTGCATGCGTGTACCGCTCGCATTTTGATCACACGTATTGCTGTTTAGAGCAAAGTATGGTGATTTTGCTGTCGTATGGGTTGGCAACAAGCTGCGATAAGCCTTAATGCATAAGCACAGCGGTCTAAACCGCGTTGTTGCTCAAAAAAGAACTGCTGAACTGTGCATACATTACGACCAGTACTTCACAACCACTACAGTTGCTTTCTTTTCGTGTTTTTTTCTTCTTTGGATAAGGTGATCTTATTTCTAGAAACTGGCAGCTGCACATCACAGCCCGCTGAAAACGAACACAGAAGGCCGTGGTTTTTTTTTTTTTTGTTGCTGGCGGACAGCGGTGACATAGAACTGACTGCTTGTCACTCATAGTTTCGCTAAGTGTCGGCGGATACTTACACGGTATCACATAAGCTCGTAAACAAACTACAAAAGCGGCGGTGCTCTCACTGGCTTTAGACGACATCCTGCGCTTCGAAAATCGAGTACTGTTGCAGTCGAGGTCTTCTCGCGCGATTTTTGCGTGCAGGTATGCAGTGGTTCGCAACCCGTTAGTCTCTTTCTCAGCAGCTGGTCCGTTGAGTTCGCGCAAGGCGCGCATTTGTGGCAAAAAGAGTGCCGCGTGCAAATTTAAGGACTAACAGTGCATTCTGAGGACAGAAGTCTTTGCTCCCCTCTGGTCAGGTTTTTTTTTCGTAGACTGTACTTGTTGATATGTAGCAAGAGAGCAGTTGAAGCCTAGTGCATGTTATACACCTTATAAACACATTCATGCTCAGCACTACGGAGAGACATTGCTGTACAAAGACCGCTTTGAGCATCCGAGATTGCCAAAGAGCAGGTGCTGGCCTAGCTGCACCATGGTTCTTTTTCCCGATGGCTGTGCGTGCAAGCGTAAGCTAGTTCTTTATATCTGTGAGCGAAAAGTGCTCATAATTGCGAGTATACGCGCAAAAAACTTTCTACACCTGAGCCTGCTAACGCAAAAGCATGCTGATCAAGAATACCTGCCGACATGTTTTGTCCCAAGATGGCTGCCACGAAAGCAGTGTCTCCACCCTGTACGGGAGTACGCTACATCAAGGCACCCTAAGTTGTTGGGCGTGAAGTACCCTTGTATTTGATGTTCGATGAGGTTGCCTTACAAGCAGACAATATAGAAGAAAGTACGAACAAGGAAATGCTTTGATTCGGAGAGCTAAACTTCGTTGTGCCGCGCAATGCAACGGACAGTAAAACGTTTTGACTTGTTCGTCTGCTGAAGCCGTGCCTTAGCCATGCGTTAACAAAACCCTGCTTTAAAATCGCAGCGCGATTAGTGTTAGACCCACATTTGTGTACGCAAACAACTGTTAAACCTGCAGTTGCGTCCGCAGTAGCTGCACGCAAGCGACACGAGCGTAGCACAAATCCAAATACAACGAGATGCATAGGGGGTAGTGAAAGCGGTTGTTGACGCTGTCCAATAACTGCCTTCCATAAACGGGTCACCGCAAAGGGGCCGCGGTTCACTCATGGCACAAGAACGAGGAAGTGGAAGAGGAGAACACGTGGTCAGATCCTTGCAAGGAGATTGGGGAATTTGAGCGCGGAGATGGGTCGGGATGGACAGGGAGATATAAAAGGGACGCGTTTTCGCCCCACCTTCACTTGCGTACTGTGAACCGGCGTAAGTGCGTGCTAGCCGCTGTCTTTTCTGCCACTTGAGATTGACCACGCTGCTCGTCAACATGCTTTGGTCTATTTATGTAAGTATTTACGTGGTATTTTTCGTCTTTGCCTTGAGCTCTGACCTCCGCGCTCCCTTGGTATGAAAATACGTTGAACATGTTTGTGACGTAATGTCTTATTCCTTTCTTTGCAGTCGACATGACGGACGCACAAGAAGAAGCTGTCGTCAACGAGCAACGTGACGTAGATGATCCTGGCCTCCATCGCGACAGGGTGATGGACGTTGATTGCCCCGTTTCTCCGAGGACATCCACACCGAAGCCGGAAGAGCAGCTCAACATCACTTGGGCGTCCAGTTCAGGCTCGTCAGTGATTTCCCCTGCACTTCCCGGGAATTCAAAGGACGCCTCAAAGTGCAGCAATGGCTCCGAGTCCGGAGCCTCTCCGATGTCGCAGTCAACGGAGCCCATCCTGTCTCGCCTGTCTGCGCCCAGGTGGCGCCGTCGTCTGGAATTCGACGATTTTTGCGTGTCCATGCAGTCCTTGCCAAGTGGTGATGCCGAAGACTCCGTCTCCGCCATGGAATATTCGTAGCTGTAATCCGACGAGGCTTTCTGGAGCGGCTGCTTCCACTCTACGAGATGCTTGCTGCGTGTGGAAAGAGTGCGCTGCTCTTGTGCTGTCAGCAGTCAGATTTGCCTGAGGAGCTCGAACCGGCCATGGTCAGTGCTGAGTCCTCACCGGGGAAGTCGAACCGGCCATGGTCAGTGCTGAGTCCTCACCGGGGAAGTCTCTGAAAGCAGTCACAAGAACCAGGAGCTTCTGAGATGAACATGTGCTTGCGCGGTAAGCACCTTACCTTCACTGCAGCCAACACTGACTGCTTGTTATCCGCCCGGCGCAGTCTCTGCCGCGTTCTTGTCCCATCTTTCGCGCCGATTTTTAGTAACTTCTGGTACATGCCTCGGCATAGAGCAAATGCCGCTTCTGTTTGTATGTTGTCAGATTCATTTGTATAGCATCGTAGTGAACTCGCTTTCATGCTCTACCTCTTTAATGATTTTCATTTTTTGTACATTAGGAACCTAAGTGCTCGCAAAAATGTCATGATCATAGTGCTGACAGCGCTGTAAGGTTTTGTTTCATATATCGTTTTTTTATGCGCTGAAAGTCTCTTTTAGCATTTTCTCCGACCATGTTAAGCTTACGGATGTCTGCATGAATGGCGCCGTATTGCTGTCCAAGGCTGCGTTTGGAGTTTTGCTACCCGACTCGCCTTTGAAATCACCAACAGGGCTTAATTGTGTGTTGTTTCACTCTGCATATGGCAGTTTTAATAAACAAACTATTTTCTATCTCGACTTTTGCCTCGTGTGCGATTTCGCTTGCATGGAAGCTTTATTAGACAATGAACGGGTTTTGCGATGCTCGTTCCGTGAGCCTTTCCGATCTGAGCACCGCCATATTACTTAATGGGCGACGCACTATATGCTGTACGCTAAGCTGCCGCTCTCACGACGACAGGACGAAAAGCTTAAACAGAAAACGTCTTCACGGGCTTTTTTTTCTCACCATCTACGAAGCTCCGAAGAACGGCAGAGGTTTGGCCATATTTGGCACTTCTTTATTCTGAATAGCAATGGCAAAATATTAGTGTGAGGGCAGCTTAGAGCTACATGCAAGTGAAAATTTGTTTGCATGCGCCTAGCAGGGATGCTGCGAATCGACGGTACTGACATTTGTTGACATAGCAGTAGGTTTGTCGCTACTGAAATCCCCATACCCGAGCCTTAATCTCTCGAAAGTAAGCATTGTGTACACGCAGTGACCTGTTATTATTATTGCGCGTTAAAGTCAGCCACAGTGGCATATGTAGTTCGTACATGTGTGCGTATGGTGCCTAAACCCTTTGTCTGGTGCTGGTTTTAGTGGAGTCTGGAAGGAGAGCCTACGATGGAATTTGTTGTCATGCTGAGAGTGGCTTAGCTCAGAAATCTTCTCAAATGTGAACCACTGTCTTGTTGGGGTTCTAATTTCCCGCAAGGGGGGCATCTCGAGTGAGTTTATTTAATACACGCATACCCAAATGGCGGACCCAAAAAGACGGTTTCGTGAAATAGATACCCATTGTCATCACCTTTGTATCAGGGTGGTGCAACACCCTCTAGACTAGGCAAGGCCTCTCTGCTCCTCCGTGACGTCATCACACTACGACGGACGCCGGAGTTCGTGTTCTTCATGAAGGGACGGTGCTGCGCACTCGTTCGTTCTTGTGTAACTGCAGCGCTACGTGAAATCATCCTTTGAAGATTTTGGCCCCATGATTTAATGCTGGCATATATGTATGACGTCATTTCCGGTACACAGTCCGCGGTGAACAGGTTTAAAAACTTAAATTTAACGGTTTCCGGATTATGTATATATGTTGGCTATTCAGTATCATTTACTATCGCCTGATATTGCCTGAAAGTCCGCACATTTTTTTTTTCTGCGGGGCATTGATATTCTGCTGTGCGTTCACATATATATTTTTGTTAATAGCTCGTTGCATGAGGCGGACTTGGAAATTATTTTCTGTCAAAAATTGAACCGTGTGGTATATCACCTAGCGCCGAATGTTTTCCAGGAATCTGACTATTATTTGTAATCTTTTTCCTCCAAATAAACGCTCACCCTACCTCCACAATCACACGAAAAAAAAAAACATTGCCATAAGGTATGGCTCTCGGAACAGCTTACAGCTCCATGCATGGCATCTGAACTGAGCGACTGAGCAGATGCCTTTCGATTTGATAAAATTGAAGCTGTCTTACATAAAAAGGATATGTTTATTAAGAAGTTCTTGCAGCTGAGCTTGTTTGTGCGTATTCGTGAGACATGAGAGCGCAATTTGGCAACACTGACGAGTAAGGGAACAGGACGAGCGCTGCACTTTCAACAGGATTTATTCAAGGAAGGGCGTTTATATAGCACCTGCCCTTATCCATGCTCTTAATCGCAGTTAACAAGCATTATCATTGCGATTGATATAGTTGTTATCTGTGATGACTGCAATGATGCGAAGCTCAACCTTTTCAAGCTCACTTATGATGGTGTGGAGCACAGCGCTCAGCTGTTGGGCATATATTTGTACAACTGGTAAAATGTGAACAACACTTTTTTGTGATGACAGGAGGCTTTGACTCATAAAGACATGAGCTGTCTTTGCTGCATTTGAAGTTTTGCTGTAAGTGCCGACAATCGTGCCACCCTTATAATCAAAATACGCCTGTAGATGGATCTCATCCATCATGAGAACCACTGACTTTTCATGATCCTTCATTGCACTCGCGATCTTCTTCGCATAAAGCAGGAAAGAAGCACCCTGCTGCTCAGCTGCTGGATTTATAACATAGCATTGCATGCACGACTCATTGTGTAGTCATGCGGCAATGTGAGATCTCCGTAGTTACGCAAGTACTTATACGCATGAGGAGAGATGGTAAATAGAAGGCTGGAAAATACCAACAGCTCTGAAGAGTAGCGGGGTGACTTGCTTAAAAGGAGAAAGACTTGTTCCTTTAAAAATGTCAAAGCATCTTGCTGATCTTCGTCTTGCATTTCTTGATTTGTTGCGTCTTCAAGAAGAGATAGCACGAGCTTCAACATGCCACCTGTCTTATCTTCAGGTTTGCGGAAGGCAGGAGCCTTATCAGAGCTCTCAACGACATCCAACAGACCTGTCAAGCACCAAATAATCTCCACGCCATAAAGTTTGGTGACCTCGACATCATGAAAATACAGCTTTAGAGAGAGGTCCTCGGTGACTTTAACTGACTTTTTGATTGCTGGGGCACCATCGACAGTCAGATTTAGGAAGAGTATAAAGTCATACTGCGAAACCACCATCCATAATTTGAAGACCTTGATACATGGTATGCATTTCAACAGCGCCTGAAATTTGTCAATTTTGTTTCTGTCCTCTTCCGCCTGGTGTGCTTCATAGACAAGTTGATGGCACCTTGTAACGCAGCTGCCTCTCGGCGCGTCCTCTTTTCATCTGGGGCCTCTCGAGATGTGCTTGCATTTGGGGCAGGAAGATATGCCGGGCAGTCTGAAAGTATGCTTGGAACAGCACCAGGTCGTAACCGTACGAGCTTCAGTGCCACTTCAATTAATTTCTGCTCTTTGTATGCGTGTAGCTTGTTCTATTTACCATCTCAGACGGTTTAAAGTGGCGCTCGGAGACCTGGGGTAAGAAAAAACAAAGACAGTAAAAGCTCTAGAACCTGAAGTTTAAAAATCAGGTGCATGGCAGTACGAAAGAAATTTCTATAAATGTCGCATGAACTGAATGTCAGCAACACTATTTCGCTACGACTTTACAGATTTATGCGGTCCAAAAGAGGCATCACTACGGAATTATCTCGCAACACGCTGCCCGCAGCGTTTTCAATGCAACTGAGGGAGGAGTAACAACGACAGTTAAAGGAATGTTTCCTTACCATCAACCGCTTTTCCCGGAGTGAAGTCCGCACGGTGGATAGCTCTAATTCATTGAGCTTTTCTTGCTTGGTCCGAAGGGAAGGTGAAGACTCGCCCACGCTCACCGCCATCATAGTTCCCGCGGCACCGCGGTACGCAGCAATGCCCAGGCTTTATCACGGCCTGCGCACTGGACACACACCTCCCGGCACCGACGTACTTCCTCGTCATTACCGACGTCGTTACCGTACCGGTGCTAACTCTGAAACAGCGTTGAGTTTCGTGACACACGCTGCACGAACAATTAAGAAACGCAGAAATGCGAACACAAGCAACTACATTCACGAAATGAAGGAATCACTGATTACTGCAGTGCGAACGCATTTTCCAGTCGAGCACTCTGTATGAAAACGAAAAAGTATAACAAAACCACGTACAAAACACAATATTACCATCCAAAATAAGCGGAAAATGGCGCATCTGCCTCGGTGTCCTGACCGCGTGTCTTGTGCGTCCGTCACACTCTGAGAGTTGCGTCGCCCAGATAAAATCGAAGAAACAAATTTGCAGACGTTTAGCATATATAGTTAAACATGGTTTTCAGCGAAAGCTTCACAGCAGTGGTTACATGACGTCATCCACGCGACAAATCACATGACCCGCTCGCCCTTTCCCGAACACAAGACTGAAAGGTCACCCAAAGGTCGTCGTGAGGTCAAGGGTCGAAGGTCAAAGCTCAAAAGCTAATGGCCATGCGGTGCGACACCAAGATGGTCCACAAGGTTAGGCTGTAGGGATTAGCTGTGGTGTGAATTATAGACATGCATCACCTCTAACTCGTTTAAGGTCAAATCTAGTGTCCCGTGAAGCGCGGCTCTACCAAGCGTACCACTGCTAGTACTTATTTAGGCCGTATTAATTAGCCAACATTTCGAACATTGGTTCAAACACTCAGGTGACGATTCTCGACGACGATGTGACAACACACCTTGTGCGCCTGAGCACACAGCACCGAACAGCAGCTTGGGTTTGTTGGTTTTCCTTCCTGATGTTAACAGCGCAGAACGTAGACGAGAAGCAACGTATCAGAGAAGCACACACAACGAGCGCTGCGCCCGTTGTGTGTGTGTCGTTGTGTGCGCTTCTCTTCTCGTGTCCCGTCTATGTTCTGCGCTGTTAACACGAGGACGCCTGAGCACGTTGCAGTGAAGGTGTTTTCAACTGAGATCCGGCAAAACGAAGGTTCAATTGCGTTTTCGGTGCTGCTCAGGATAGGCCCTTGTCGTGCTCCGTGTTTCAAAGAATTCTTTAGAATTTTCGATTTGTAGCTGACGTATTCTTACTTTGAATTTCCTCGTGCTTCGATAGTACGTCATAGCCTTCTGGTCATTATGCTGCATTTGTGGATATTTCAAACACCTGCCATAGCCTCATGCCAGGCTTCAGTGTGCATGTGGAATAAATAAATAAATAAATAAATAAATAAATAAATAAATAAATAAATAAATAAATAAATAAATAAAATAGCGTTGGCTTCTTGGCCCTTATATTGTAACCAACACTAAAGATACATTAAGATCTCCCAGGGGAAACTGTGAAGATCACGTATTCCGTTTGCAGGCGTGCGCAATTTTCGCGTTTATGTTTCGCTCAGCGCTATCTATAGAGCAGCCCGTCAGGTAGACGCGAGGCTGACACCGCCAGTCACGATTAAACTGTGCCACCTCTGCATGGCGTATGATAGATCATGAAGCGACGCATTAAAGATGAACCGAGTGCTTAAAGAGCCAAGGTGAGAAAGACGCTCATTGCTTAGTGTTGTCTTTCGAGGTATCACAGGTGCTTTTTCACAAAACAGCGCTTTGATGGCTCAAGCGCCCAGACGAAGTTAAATGGAATAAAGAGCTGCACATCTCGCAGCTTCCATCTTGCCGTCTCTCCTGCTGTCTGCCCAGTGTTGTGAGATCACTTTTACGGTTTGTCTAACACGCGGTGGCCATGCCTAAGTACCACAGAGCAACAACAGGTGGTGTTCATCGAATGCTAACGCCAATCTCTGCGGATAAAGATTTACCCACGACGGGAGGAAGGCGAACAGCGGCTACGCCTGCCGCCCATGCGGGGCATCGCCAGCCCTCGCGGCACCCGTTCCTGCGTTGTCCCGATGAAGAAGAAAGAAGAGAGGGAGATAGAGAAGAACATTTAATGGAAATAATG
>JARKHS020001652.1:0-80136 GCA_030143305.2 Amblyomma americanum
AAGAGCAACTTGTCTCGCAAGCCACGCCAGCTGCCACCCACCTATCGATCCAGCTGCCATCCAGATGATTCTTATTCTTCACATCACCTCGCAAAGTATTCTATATCGCAACTTAACGCTCAGTTCATCAGTGACGGCCCTTGGTACTCATGTGCGTACGCGAAATGTGTCCCGCGTGCGCGAACTTGCGTGCGACTTGCCAAAGAGGTGTTGTAACTGTGCCTCATTCTTCCTTGTCCCTTAGATTCGAGAGTTTGCTGAAATTCAACACAACAGCATGCTCCTGCTTGCCAAGGACTACACGGTCAGGGTAAGTGAAAAACATTGATGTTCCAGTACGAAAAAAACGAAAGGAAACGTGTTTCGCGCCCTGGTTGTAAAATTATGCTGATGGCCTAGCTCTGTTAGGCCAGGATATACGTAGCGAAAGCGCGGCGACTTCTGGATCGGAAGAGGTAAAATGTGAAACCCGTGCATTCTCTAGATGCCCCTTTATTCATGATTGAATCTTGAGCCGTCGTGACGGAGCGTCGTGGCCTAGCTGGCTCACCTATTTGGATCCATGCGTGTGCCTCCCAGACTTTTGATGTTTTGGAATGTGCCTTATTCCTAGAAATAAGGCTCGCTGCATGATAAGTGCGCTGACAATTCTTAAATTGGCAGCATCAGTCCTGCTGGTTTTTCTCCAGTGGTAATGCAGTGGAAGATATTACCTGAAAATATTGTATCTGCCACTGACAGAACTGTTGCTAGTTTGCCAAAACGACTTGAGCTCGCACGTAACTTGGTTTCCTGTTTAGCTTTGATGTTAAGCACTGTTCCTTTCTTTTGTGCTTTAAATTTTCTATAATTGTTCTTGTCTATTTTTCACTGCTCTTATGTGAATAAATTCTAATTCAGTGGTTACATTACGTAACAAATAACAGTGTTTCACGACAGTATCTCCGATTACCTTCCTGCAATTCCGTATTGTTCATGCAAATGCTCGAAGTTAAAAGGACACTCTACACCTCAAAACAGCCTCAACAATGGCTGCGTAGGCTGTTAATTCAAATAAAATCTTCGTTTCGTGGATTCTAGTCTGAGATAGGTAATTTATAAGACCGTCCTTGTTGTAGAGCGTTGCTGGACTAGTTCATTGCAAGTGAAAGGTAGTCTTTGCAGAGTCCCCTTCATAACACCCGCAGGTTGTAACTGCTCGACGCGCAGAAACAAAGGACCAGTTTTTTTTTTGCCTTGCTCTTTCTCCTCAGTACAGCATTGCAAATTCAACGCGCGCAGTACACACTGGTGGCAATATATATGCACCATTCGGCCGCTTTTAATCTCGTTTAGCACACGGGTGATTCATTCCAAGCTTCCCGTACGATTCAACTATTCGCCGAAAAGCGTATTGCCACGCAGCAATAAAGGGCTGGGGCACTGCAGTGCATCGCTTTTCTTCATGTGCGATTTGTCAGACTTTACCTGACCCCACGGCTCTTCATCGCCCCAGTCAATTCTGTCGTTCTTTTCCAAAGATACGCCTTTCAAGGCGAGCGTCTGGACGGGAGTACCTCAGAGTTTATCTCTCCCTGCACTTACTATTTACCCAGGCCACGTCATTCTCCTTGCCGCCATAGGATTTGGGCTCGCAGTATAAGCAGGAAGTAAAAACCCTGCTGAGCTCCAGGATAGGTAGAGCGAGCACATTAAATGGTACAGGCCTTCTAGTGGACGCAATCTCTTCGGTCCTCTCCCCTTTGCTTTTTGGTTTCCTTCACGCAGGTGATCGACGACGGCTACAGTTCCATCGGTCCCGTTTGCCCTGAGAACATCGTGTCACTCGTGCTTCATAGCGGTGCCAGCGGTGATAAAACTGCTGAGAGGCAAGTGCTCTCAAAGCCATCTCCAGTGTTGTTTTTTTTTTACGGAAAATTCTGTGAGGTACCGCGCTTTTTTTTTGTCACCTGCAGTAGTCCCCACGACACGTTGCATTGTCGTCCGTGCTCTCATATTTGAAAGGATTGGCTAATGTTCCGCATTTGCTTCCGACCGTATGTCCCCTCAAAACCCAAGAGGAGCTTTCTACTCACAGCAACCAAGCCTCTGTCGACATTATTTGATACGTTATATTACATTCGCTCTCACGTGACATGGTGCCGTTTTCTGCTGGCATGTTTTGCGCACCTTGAACTGAGCCGTATAATGGTTTTGCATTAAAAGCTCTGGTTTAGCTGCCCTTCCCAGCGGCCCACTTGCCCTCGCTCCGTGTCCTCGTGAAGGTGGCAGTGAAAAGAATGCTTAAGATGCCGCTGAAAGTGTCTTTAAACATGTTCAGGCCACACGCTCGTCTACAAAAATGACCTAACTTTCAGAAAGAGCACCTATTCCACCCTTTCTCCATCTCGGCTAATTGAGACAGTAACGGCGTTACCTCCTTTCAAACTTCCGAAGCGCCAACCACGCAAGTCCAGCCGCCCATTTCGATGACTGGCTGTCCTGTATTAAGATATACATACATATGCAATATCATATATCCCCAACTCTTCGGCCTCCTTTCCAGGGCTCCACTGGAGACTGCCAGCCTCTCTGCTCTGTCCGCTAGGTAAGCCTGGCCGGCAGGGCCATCGCTGCCCCGCTTCTCCTCCCATGTCGGTTTGGCTGTGGGCTCTGCTGGGGATATTGTTTATTTGCCACACGTGGGTTTACCGCCGCACCATGGACATGTTTGAAATAGGATGGGTGCGCCTTGTTGAGAGTGTGTGCGCAGGTTGGGGTACGTGTGTTGGTCCCTCCCCCCGAAGAAGCCTGGACATCACCACTTAACCCATCTGGATGCAGGCCCGGTCTAGGGCACACGTCCTTACCCGACACTGTCCTCTCAACTCTCCACCGTAACTGCTGAGCTCTTTCCCTTTCTGCTTTGCAGCGTTGCTGACGAGCAACGCACCGGAAACGTTTCGGGGCCCGCGGAGAATCTCAGCTGGACAAGAGGCCGCACGCGCTTCGTTGTTCCAGTCCTCTTGTACAATGACAACGTAAGGAGCTGGTTTCTTTTTTTTTCGCCTTATCTTCCAGCCTTCCTATACGCACAACACTTGTCATAACTATGTAGAAGACTTTCTCTTTTGGGACGCGGGCATCAAGTAGCTGCCGTGCTTTACACAAAGTCGAGTTTTACCTGTACGGGCTATGTACACAATTTTCTTCGTGCTCAGCACATTTGCAGGTTAGCGAAGCTCTCTGGCCCGCTGGAGGACCACTGGAAAGCTATCATGGAATTCTTTGGTAAGTATTACTTCTTGCATGTATGCTGTACTCGTGGAACTCGTCCAGTCATCACCGCTGCTCCTTCTGGTGTCTGAGCGTGGCGTTGTCGAGGTTTTATCCTTAAACGGTCGACGACAAATCGCGTAAGGGACTCTCGCGGTATTTTGAGACGGCAGCGATTGTGCAGCTTAGTTTTTTTTAAGGGGTTGGCCACTATGGGTTTCTCTGGTGTTGGCTGTGGGTAATTGCTCGCTCTTATACAGCTGTTTGAGAGGTGATTTTTTTTTTTGCTATATAACGATTTACTGTCTCACTCACTGCGTGTTGTGTGTACTAGTTATTAACACCACTTTCCTGACTGAATTGCGCAGAAAATTTAGCGGGATATGAGGGATGCTTAGCGATGACGAGTCCCACAATGCCACATTTTCCGTATGAATCATATGAAGTTCATGTGGAGGCGACATGGACTACGTAAACAGTGCATACGGATTCATACTTACCTTTCATGACGTCATGCACATCATATGAGAATTGTACCGAAAGTTTACGGAGTTCTTCAGAAAACGTTCCCATAATTCCATAGCAGCGGCTCTACGGGACGTTTCCGTAAGGCTGCAATGAAGAGTGAAATATACCTTGCGGAAATGCCTTCTTTTTCAAAGGAAATGAGCAGGTGGACCAAGCAGTTTTACCAATGCGTTTTGTTTTGCGTGCAGGTGACTCCACCGATTACTGCGCCCAAGTTTGCAGCTTCATGTCAGGCGGTAAGTAAGAATTGTGCACTCAACATGCGATGTTTGGATTTTCGTTAAGTAATTCTATTCTTTGATTAGGCATTCACTTCGCATGTCTGGATAACATAATCACACCTGCTGTTAGAGGCGAATTTTTTTCCAACTCTGAGAGGAACTGTCCTAATGTCACCATATTTGAACTCTGTTCAAAAATTTTCTGGGAACTTTCTTGTCTTGAGAGGGTGGCTGCATGCCCTCCTCCTCCTGCTGAATTTTGCCTCCACCTGTGTTGAGTAAACTGCATTGCGCTTACATTACGATTTCTTAAGCTCTCAAGAGATAACAGCGTTCCCTTCAACGAAGTGCTTTGTTATTACCCAGCATGAAAGTCAATTGAATCGAGGAATGCGCATGGCATTTCTACTACGCAATCCAGAGTCCCTGCAGCAGCTTCTATATAGACTCATAAACCAATCTGGAAGAGCGATATAAGTTGTTTCTACTTTGATTACGCACCCAGTTGGAAAAAAAATTACAGAACGGTGTCAAAAATACATCTTTTTTTTGCGTGGTTTTCTCGTAACAGTGTTCTATTTGCAGTATTTTTCTGTTGTGCTGTAGTTTTTCCGCAGTACTTTTTTATAGTAACTACAAGAAAATTTTATTTAGAACCAAAAGAAATATTTTTAGAAATACAAGTTCATAGGCAAAAACATTACAGAAAATTTATTGTAACGAGAATTTTTTGTGCGTTTTTCGACCGCGCATGCCATAATTTATGTGTAGGCTGCGTACTCGACGGATGGTTACGCTCGTGAGCAGCCCTGTCTAAGTCTCATCTCAAATGTGCAGCAGCCTTGCTTTCCCACAGGTTTTCCAACTTCTGCAACATGCACATTCTGTAGTTAAACTCCATAGTGAGTTTACCGTCGGTGGGGGTGAGTTCGTTTTACAGCAGGGCGTCTTTCTTTCTTAATTATCCCAAAATGCGCTTCCTCCTTCGGAACCAGGCGCTGCGCAACCGATAGGACACGGCCACCCTGGCGCGGTGTCTCGTCTTTCCGGTGTTCACCTTCACAGCTATAATGTACAAGATACTTACCTCCAAACTCTAATCTGTATGCCTGTGCCATTCCAGGTATCTGGGGAAAAGACTACAACCAGGCACCAAGTCCAGAGGGGTCCGAACAAGAGGACTCTTCGGGCAAGCAGATATTCTTTCGTCTCGCGCTGCGATATCGAAACTTGACAGTTCGGTCAAGTTAGTAACGCATAAAGACAAATTTGTAGCGCAGACACGTCAAACACATCGTAACTGCTGTTCGTGTTTAGCTCGTCCACTCCAGCGCGAACTTTAAATCCTTAATATTAAAACCCACTGACCGAACATCTACGCAGTCGGGGCCAGACAGACTACTTCGCTACTCCGAGCCCTTTGCTGGTTGCGACTCCGGTCTTTCTACTACTAGGCTGTCATCTCCACCTTAGAAGGCATGCTTCTTATTATTTATGCGTAGGAGGTTCCTTGCGTAACGGTTCGTTTCTTCCATGCCAAGGATATGAATGTATGTTATGGTGTAATTTCATTAATTTATAAGATTTGTACAAGATATGAATGAACCTCGGGGAACTGAAACTCTTTTACTATTATTGACCATTGAGATATATATGTTAACGATCTTCTCCTCCCCCCCCTCCCTTATGTAATACCCCATTTAGAGTTCATTAAGACATAGTAGATTATGATGATGATCATCATCATACTCTACTAACGCCTTGAACAATTTGCGGATTAAGGAATGGTACCGTAGGTACTTAATCCTTTCACGCATTCGATTTTCGTCGTTTTCCTGTCAACCAGAGGCTTCGTTTATTTTTTTTATGGCTGACTCTTCAATTTCAACGTTACCCTGCATTAATGCGCTGCATTGCAAAAAAAAACATCAAACCTTCAATTTGGTGGCACATCCCTTTTCACCATGCTTCGTTTTCTGTGCGCTTAATTTAACGACACGCACTGAGTCCATCTGGAGACTCAGCTGGTGACACCCCGACGCTGCTGCCGCAGGTGGTGAACAAGCGATGGACGTGGACAGCATTCCGCAACAACATGGCCAGGCAGCAAACACGACGTAAGCGAAAGAATGGCTGTGCTGCTCTTATTTGTGCCGCCCAGTCGGGAATGTCTACTATGGCATCCTTTTCTCGTGGACATTGCTGACCAAGAACGCTAATATGCGAAACTGTTTCCTTTTGATTCATGATCCTATCTATATAGTATCGAACCATGTGACGTTTTACTAGGACGCTACACTTTGCGATACTTGTAATATTTCTCAAGGGTTTCAAGGGCACATTGTTATTGCTCCGGTGAAACGTTAATACCGCGATCGAGCCCCGGATCAGGACGTGTTTGAGTTGAGTTGAGGTGTTGAATGCTACAGGTAGGGTTAGCCTTGCTTATTCTGCCGGCAATTGCTCCACCGTAGCGTTCTTTCTAAGTTAATAATGTCCTAAAGCCTGCCGCATCTACCCCGCTATGCGCAGTCTCTTATAATAGCACACATTGCTCTCCCGCAGTCACCATCTATGTACACAATCACTCCACACAGTCCACATCACAGTCCACTCCAGAAGTCACCATCTATGCACATATTCAGTCACAGTAGAACATGGGCCATTGTAGTGCCACAATCCACGCACACATTCACTCACAGAATAGCATATAGTCCACTCCAGAAGACACCATCTACGCGCACATTCAATCACAGTAGACCATAGTTCGTTCTTGCTGTCACCATTTAGAAACAAGATCAGTGTCCTGCAGAAATGTTAAGAGAAGGCGTGCAGCCTCCCTTCTGCATGTCTGGTTTCCACTCGGGTAGACGATGTCCTGAACTGTACTGATCAGGACGAATTTTCTTTATTTACGAAGTTTCCGAGAAAGCTGTGTAGCTTTTCTTTGTAGCCGTATGGCCGCGCACGGGTGGATATCAACGAGTGATAACTCCCATGTTACAAATCTACTCCACCTGGGGCATTCCCCTAAACATTCGACCAACCTATTATTAGTAACACAGCTTTGCGTAAGAAGGAATCTGTAATTGTTTTTGGCTTCGCTGCTCTCGCGGTAATGCAGGACGTACTACGTCCGCCGCTTTGGACAAGGGTGGCGCTGGTGAACACTGCCGGGGTTAGGTTACACTCAACATAAACTATCTCCAAAAGCAGAAAATCGGACATCCGCTGCATTTGGTCAGTTGGCAGCACACCAGACGCGAAATTAGGAGGACGTGGGTTCGGATCCCATCGGCAGCATGTGCTTGTTTTTTCGTCAGCAATAAAATGATGGAATATTACCCAATTGATTAAGCTCACAAATTACAATACCTGAGAGAACATTCCTCTACGCTACTAGGTGTCAGTGACTGTTGGCATCCCCGTTTATCTCGCAACAAGCCCCTCATTTCCCTTCCCATGTCTGTGCAACGTACTGTGATTCAGAAGGTCGTTCAACATGTTTTATCACACTTATCATCGGCTGTTTTTTGACCCGTTCTCTTGCTCAATTTTGGTTGCAGCGATGACCTGCGGCACGGACAACTGCGAAAGGAAGATATTCTGCTGCTCAAAGCACTGAAAGCTCAAAAAATTTGCGACCTGACAGCTGAAGAAAAAGGCGATTAGTGAGTGCTTTGCTTTGTTTCGCGAGTTTATAAACTGGATATTCATTTTTTCACGTGTCATCTGCGGTACCGCAAACTGTATCTTGTCGCTATGATGTAAACGATGGAATTTTGTTCTTTCACCACCGTTGCTGTTTAGTTGCGGTGTGCCGCAACGTTTTAAACTCTCTTCCACTTTGTCATGCCACAAAGCCTGATTACTCTACCAAATATAACCATAAATGTCTACTATGTCATTCCGCCATTGGCATTCAACAAGCTGAAAATTCCTCTTGTCAGCAGACTCAGATCGTCTAAATCGAGCAGTATTTAACAATTCTAAACTTGTTTCAGCAGTGCATCTGTTATTCTCGTAATCACTCGAAAACTTGTATACCGACTTAAAAGTAGGAAAAGTTATTCCATCGAAATACGCAGATAGCTCCACTTCTAAAATTCCGTCATTTCATTGCATGGCCATGATCCAAACCACCAGTCCATGTTATATGCTACTAAACCTGCACTTACCTCTGACCAATAAATTTCACTCTTCAGAATACGGACTTTGGAAATTCTCAGAAGCCAAACTTGTCACTTGCCCACAATTCGCAGTCTAAAATTCATACCAAGAACAGACCTATGCTGCAATTTTAACTGGTTCTAGAACGTGTTCTCAAGTTACTAAACGTTCTTGATCTGTAACTTCCACACAATGTATTAGTCCGATAAAAAAAATTTCTTAGCTTGTGCCCATCAACGAGCCTTTATTATTTCCATGCAAGAATTCAAGCTCACTACCACAATCGTAACAAGCCTCAAGCCTACCTTGGCTCCCTTGTAAAGGAAATTTCAGCCTGAAAATCGTACTTGTGTTGTGCGCTGTTTCATAAACCCAAGAAAAAATACCCCCAGTTCATTCGATGATGCGGACCAGTTTTTTTTCTTACTAAATGGCAAGCAGCCCCACTGGCCACATCAAGACCTTTGAGTTGCCCTTCGTAATGACTTTTGCTGGCATGCGCATGGCGCTAACATATCAGCGAACATGTTGCAGCCTACCTGCCACACTACTACGCCATGCACCAGAATGTTCGATGTAGGAAATAAATCGGAAACTATAAACCATCCCCCGCACCAAGCGTGTATACGACTGGAGTCCGACCAGCTCGCCGCCAGTTTCTATCAACGCGCGTTTACATGATGTTAACATAGCTTCTGCGAACTGGTGATCATTTTCTATTTTCATTGTCGCACCAGCTGCCTTTGTTTCGGTTTTCAAAATTCTTTTAGTCACGTGTACACCCCATCCGGTCCGCTTCACTGCACTGAACTCTTTATTCGTTCAATCACTCGTTGACGTTGTCCGTCTATTCGCTTCGCCCTGCAATCGTTCTCCCTTGCAGCTGACTACTGAGTTAACCTTTATTGCAGAGTCGAGTTGTATAAAATACCATTCGAAGTTTTCAACGAGTCTTCGCACAAATCTGCACAAAACCGCCATATGTACAATAACCCCTGACAAGGGCCAGTAAAGGGATGATGATTATGATGATATCATCAGGCTTAGTTCTCGCAGCTAACATGGGAGGAGCAGTTTTCTTCGTCGTCGATTTCCGCCAAATAGCATCGGCTTTCCGTCACTTGGCAGAGTGCAGCTATTCGTTTCATATTCGCAGCTCAAAAATTTCCTGTTATGATTCCCGATAATATTATTTTGTACGCTGATCTCGCCGCACCTGTTGCGTGAGCCATTTGGAATTGCTGTATTTGTTAGGAAATCGTTCGCGCAGTGGCTACCTTTTCTTCGTTTTTTTTCTTACCGCAGTATCAATCGCCATGAAAAGGTTGACAGGTGGAAGAACTACGAGTACGCCTTCATCTTCAAGCTGCCTTACCCAGGTATTATCATTTAGTCTGATGCACATTGTTTAGTGCGAAACGCTACACTGAATCTAAACTTAAGGTGCGGGTGCAATTAAATAATAGAAAAACACTGGAGAGCAAGCGTAATGCAGTCCGTGCATTCTGCGAGTGCTGCCTCGTCCATTTTTATCTGGCTGTGCCTACCTGGAATTGCTCAATGCTTCCCCTTCTCGCCTCTGTCTGTGCGAGGCGCAAGAGCACAGCTACCTGGCGACACTTGCACACGTTAAATGCAAATTTTCAATACTTCAAACTCGGACCAGTTTTCAGTCTTTTTCAACCATATCGTGTGTACGCCTTTTTCAGCATCGTTAATGTCTCAACTGGACATGGACATTAAAATATCTTAAGTCGTCATGACGCTTGCATGCGATATTGCCACATTCTCTCCGCGGTACTGTCACTGTTGCGCATTAGTCCTTAAAAGTCCACTAGGGCACGTTAACAGACTTCTCTGAGCTTGGCTTTTGGCTGGCGTAATCATGCCTGTTCATGTTATCGGAGACGACACTGTCCAAACCCCGTTTCAGGTACCTTGGCTTCCTTCCCCTAGTTCATTAATGCGAAAGCATTATTAGGCTATGTTGGCAAAGTCGTGTCCGCAAAATGTGCGGGCAGCCGTTGTGTCGTCAGAGCAGTTAGGATCAATGAATGATTGTAATCAATAGAGGATGATGTGAGGGTGATGTGCGACAAAATTTGGTGTTAATAGGAGGATTAGTTTAGAGTTTAAAAAAGTCGAAAAGCCGTTAAAATAGCGCAGACGTCGATATAGTGAATGGACTGGAAAACAACCGTGGACGGCAAAATAGTGAGAAAATAGGCAAAGGATCGACAATGAAGTTTTAAATGGATGGAAATGTTTGAGGTGTGATAATTAATCTAACAGAAAGTTTGACTTACAGTACTTAATTA
Organism: Amblyomma americanum; assembly: GCA_030143305.2. Taxonomy (NCBI): domain Eukaryota; kingdom Metazoa; phylum Arthropoda; class Arachnida; order Ixodida; family Ixodidae; genus Amblyomma; species Amblyomma americanum. The sequence continues at coordinate 10,493 of JARKHS020001652.1, forward strand.
ATCAGAAGCAAAAGTCGTTGGATGGCCGAATAGGCTGGACGGGGATATAGTAGGTATACGGAAAACCGGCAATGGGCGCACAAATTTGAAAAACCAAAATGTGTGATTAAGCTGAAGGGGAATTTAATCACAAGAACTATGGGAACCTTCTTCTGAAATCCTCCTTAGAGGAAATAGGAGCAAAGAGATGCGACGAGTTATCCTCAAAACACTTCGCATTCCTCCGCGTAAGCAGACTGAAGTTCCCTCAGAATTTTGACTGATTACTTCACAACACTCGACTACTCCGTTCCCGCATAGCCAGTGTCGCTTTGGGACATTAAACCCGATATACCACACCATAGTTCCTTTCCTTTTGTAAATTTACGTGCATCGTCTGCTTTTGTATTTACTTCGGAAATCGGAGACTACAAGAAAAACACTACAGTACTGCACGCACAAACGATCGCCGTCGCGACAAAACCACAAACCATTTTGGCGTATTGTTTGGCATAGTTCTGTCGTTTTTTTTTCGTTCGGTTACGTTTGTAAGATTTTTAATAATGAAATCGCCATGCGACATCCACATAGTGCGCATTTACATACTGACCTTGTTTCAGGCTGCGGCTTCTTCGAGAAATGCAAGAGCATGGACTACAGCAACGACAAGTTGATCGACCGCTGGTACCAGGTATTTCCTTCTCTTCCTTAGAGGCGTGGCACCTCTGCTGCGCCCCGGTGGTTGCGCGATCTGGACTTGCGCGTGCAGTTCTCGGTCGCTTAATCTAGAGTACTGCAACTGAGACAGGACCTTCCACACGTGTGAAGTGTGGGAAAAACAAAATTTACATCATTTCATTTGTAGCAGCCATATAATGTGACCTCAAGTAGCTACTTTATGTCGCAGCTTTTTTCCTTACCATCACCTCGGAATTCGAAATGTGCCACCAGCTACGCAGTATCGGTGCAAAAAAAAAATTTCTCGCACTGTCGGGGCTAGTGACATACTTCTTTCTGCCAAATTTGACATTTTTCGCAGATGGCTAGAGATGCACTTACTACGTTGACATTCTGTAGCGTGCTTCTGTTATTAATGCACGCTCCCGTGTGGCAGGGATCAAAAGGCCGCGAATTCGTCGCCATTCATGTTAAGCCATGTGGACGACGAAAGAATTCCTCGCTCGCTTGGCATCCTAACTTCCTGCTTTCATGTACCTACGCATTCGATTCTGCGCTGTCTCCCGTTAACGTTCCCTGGGTACTTTCCTTGCTGCTCTAGCCAGCCGGAATTTGCCTACACCTGGACTAAGGCTAGGGCGCAGGCATCTTTGGCCACAGGCGCGAAAAACAGACAAAACACAAGGCAAAAAGGCGGGACGGAGCGCCACTCACAAGTTTGAGTTGTGCGCTCCGTCCCGCCTTTCTGCCTTGTGTTGTGCCTGTTTTTCGCGCCTTTGGCCAAAGATGTATAGTTACCAACTTTCCCAGCGAGACGTCCTTTTTAGGCCGCAGACGTACGAGAACTGCCTGTTTTTTTTTTGTAATTTACGAGGGCGGTAGGCTAGGCAAGTTACAAGGAACTCGGCCACATCCTTAGCCATTCATCATTTCTGACCTGCCGGGGTGGGTCAGGAGCTCTGGTGTAAAGCTGTTTATCCCAAGGTCGTGGGTTCGGTGTCAGCTGTGGCGGCCATATTTCAATGGCGGCGTAATGCAAAAACGCTCGTTGCTGTGCTCACGTTAAGGCAGTCCAGGTATCCTAAACACTACGGGGCACCATAGTCCATGTGTGGTGTCCGGACATTAAACCCCACCATTCAGAATTCTTCCATCACTTGGCGCATAATGCAGCGCTTCCGGCGGCAGTCAGTCTCCTCGAAGCCCGCGCGGGCACCTCTGCCTTTGTGCCTCGAACAGCGTAGAGTAAAGCAGAACTTGAGGTTCGTTGAAGACTCGCTAAGAGGTATAGTGCAGAGACTCGGGGATGAGAAGAGGGATGGACTAGACAAGCGCTCACTGTAGGTAGTAAAAGGAAAGGCATTAGTGACCGCTGTTACTCGTCTTCATTTTCCTTGGATGAACTTCATTTTCCTTGGATGAACTTCATTTTCCTTGGATGAACTTCATTTGCCTTAAATGAAGGACGGACAGGGCAGGACAGGATATCCGCCCCGCACTGAAATTGTGGATGGCTGATTTAGATTCGCTGACAATGGTGGCAATATCCAGAGTGGTCACAGCAAGAGCCAGGGCCGCCGCCTCCGAAGAGGAGGTGTGTACGGTGGCAGCCGTTAGGGTGGCCGCTAGAATCAACGGCTGAAAAGGCATATGAGAGGTCGGAGGGATGTTCACCCGTATTAAGCAAGTTCCTGGCACAAGCGTTCCTGAAGGGCTTGCGCTTATTTTTGACGTCGTTGTGGATGGGGAACAAGGTGCATGTTTTTCGGTAAAAGAGGATATGTAGGTGTTAATGAATATGGAAGGGGATCGTTGGCTTTAGTGCTTGCTGCAGTTTTAGCAATGAGCAGTAGCGCTTCTTTTACCCTCTGTGGTGGCTAAGTTGTTAAGGGCGCTCGGCTACTGAACCCGACCGCGGCGGCTGCGTTTTTATGGAGGCAAAACGCTAAGGCGCCTGTGTGCTGTGCGATGTCAGTGCACGTTAAAGAATAATTTGTGTTTGGGGAAAGTAAATGGACCCGACCGCGGCGGCTGCGTTTTTATGGAGGAAAAACGCTAAGGCGCCCGTGTGCTGTGCGATGTCAGTGCAGGTTAAAAATCCCCACGTGGTCGAAATTATTCCGGAGCCCTCCACTACGGCGCCTCTTCCTTTCTCCTTTCACTCCCTCCTTCATCCCTTCCCTTACGGCGCGGTTCAGGTGTCCAACGATATGAGACAGATACTGCGCCATTTCCTTTCCCCAAAAACCTATTATTACTAATTATTATTATTAAAGGAAATAGCACAGTACCTGTCTCATATATCGTTGGACACCTGAACCGCGCCGTAAGGGAAGGGATAAAAGAGGGAGTGAAAGAAGAAAGGAAGAGAGGTGCCGCAGTGGGGGGCTCCGGAATAATTTCGACCACCTGGGGACCTTTAACGTGCACTGACGTCGCACAGCACACGGGCGCCTTAGCGTTTTGCCTCCATAAAAACGCAGCCGCCGCGGTTGGGTTCTAACCCGGGTTAAAGAACACCAGGTGGTCGAAATTATTCCGGAGCCCTCCACTACGGCACCTCTTTCTTCCTTTCCTCTTTCACTCACTCTTTTATCGCTTCCCTTACGGCGCGGTTCAGGTGTCCAACGATATGAGACAGATACTGCGCCATTTCCTTTCCCCAAAAACCAATTATTAACAATAGCGCATACAAGATCTTTATTTTCTGACGTAGCACCTTCCGGTGTAGTTCACGAGCTGCGGCATGAATGTCTTTTTTGTTTTGCGTATTTCTCTATACGTATTGCTTTATTTTAAAGCTGCACCAGTGTTGTCGATCCTTGGCATCTACTAACGACTTTTTCTGTGCGCAGGATTTTCAAAACTTTGAGCTGGTCCTCCTCCACCGCGTTATCATCCGCTTCCTCGCCATTGACTGGAGCAAATACAAGGCAAGTTTGCATAATAATGAACATCGATAGCGGATCATTGCCAGTCTCACGCGTTCTTTAATCTGGAGAGTCAGCGTTCGCCATCGTGGCTCAGTGGTTATGGCGTTCGGCTGCTGACCCTAAAGACGAGGGTTCTATCCCGGCCGCGGTGGTACAAATTCAATGCAGGCAACATTCTAGAGGCCCGTGTGCTGTGCGTTGCCGGTGCACGTTAAAGCACCCCAGGTGGCCCAAATTTCCGGAGCCCTTCACTACGGTGCCCCTCATAGCCTGAGTCGCTTTGGGACATCAAACCCCCATAAACCTCAAGACGGACCATTCTGCATTGGCATAACCGTTTTCAATACTTCATAAAGCTTATGACAACGCCTAGATGCAACTCGCACGCAGAAGGGGAAAGCGAAGGCAGGCTTTCTTATCCTCTAATTGTTCATGCTAAAAAATGGCTTATGCAGGCCTCTTGTTTAGAATTCGTAAACATCGGCACATAAGGAGGGATAACGACTATTTGTTATTGTTTTTTAGCCCTTGTTTCTCTGATGTTAGTTGCCGTATACTGACCGCGGATATCTTCACCTTTTTCAGGAGTGGGACTTCGTGCACCTGACCAAAAACTATTTGCGGTTCCTGCTGAAACTAGTTTTGAACAGTGAGTCTCTTTCTTTTACACCTTTGGCGGTCTACCCTAGCGGTGGCCTAGTGGCTTGAGCATCCGCCTCGCATTCGGGAGGTGAGGGGTTCGATCCCAATTTCCGCCGAGTACCCGCCGGTGAAAGAATGGGTCCAAAGTTTCCCATAGCCTGGTACTTGGCTTAGAGTGAAATGTCTGGGGAATGGTTCATTGACCCCACCTTGTGCCTTGACGCTCTTTCGCTAAAGCTGCCCTTGCGCTATAAAAAATAGTTACGCGAATATGCGCTCTTCGCAGCATTGCCACCGCGGTATACTGCATTATTGGGAGTGTGGACAACTATCACTCCTGTTCGAAAGTCCAGCTTTTGTCGACTCTCGGGTTAATTTCCTGAGTAGCCAACCTCGTATTTGTATAGTATGTGAGGGTAGCGCAAAACGGGACAAGGGACAAAGAAAGATGCACACAAGGCGCTGTGTTGTGTGCGTGTTTCTTTGTCCCTTGTCCCGTTTTGCGCTGCACTCACATACCATAGATCGCCGTTACCGACTCGTCCAAGTTTCTACCCTTGTGAATTGTATTTGTAAACGGCTGTTTACCAGTTGAGAGCACGAACTAACTAAACAGTTGTTGGTCCCCTGGGAAATACTTGATTTTACTGGACATCTTCGAGCTGCGACTAGCTTCTTTACAGAAGAATTGCGCACTGTGTTTATGCCACCAAACTCCTAGCGCAGTGATCTCTCCCGTGTGTAGGCTCCACTGGCGTCCTGTTTCACTGCATCAATGGCTGGGACCGCACCCCGCTGTTCATATCGCTGCTGCGCCTCTCCATGTGGGCTGACGGTGAGATCCACCAAGGCCTCTCTCCCGTCGAAATGGCATATCTCACGCTCTCATACGACTGGCTTCTATTCAGGCGAGTCTAACCGATAATCATCTGGATCTTCTCGCTGTAACACTACTTGGACCTTTTATTCCTTCCCTTTATCTTTCCAACCAGCCATGACTTACCCAACCGGGTCGACAAGAGTGAAGAGGTAAGTCTCGCATTTTCAGTTGCGCTCTCGTTGCTTTAAGTCGGTTCCACATCGAAGCGAAAACGCCGGCGATTCCTGCCGCCGTGGCACAAAAACCTGCTTCGACCCGTCGCGGCGGTTCGAGCGACCAAAGCGACGAGGTTGCGACAACTTGGCAATTTTTAGCTGCGACGCGCCGCTCAATCGCTCAATTCGCTCAGTCGCTTGCATGTGAACCAGCCTACAGCCGCGTGCCAGAAGCTGTATGCGCCTGCTCGACAGGCTTGAGATTCGCAGCATGTGTGCAAGCATTTATTTAGCCCAAAGCTTATAGAATTTGTTCCATCGGACTGTGAACCTATTCGGTCACCTTCAGGTTCTTATACATGGCTATTTGGAAAGTTTTTTGTTGTTCTGGCAATACTGCGAATTAGTCCAGAACACTTCCCGTTTGAAGAAGGCGCCTCCACCGCCGCCTTATCGGGCGCTGAGCGGAATGCTTTCCATGCCGAGCTGCCTTATCAAAACCAGCGCGACACGCGTTGTAATCATCACCACCTTTGCTTGTTTGTTTGTAAACGAAAAACCTTGTTTATGCCTTTCCATTAAGGGCACCCGGGGCGTCTTCATATTGCTCGCTGGTCAATTGTGCCGGTGGCGAGGCAGAAGCGGCAGCATAAGCGCTCTAAACCGGTTTTCAACACATTAGAGGAGTTCTGCATGTGCACGATGAAAAATATGCTCATTGAAGGCTGTACGCGCACCAATGGATGTCGGGTGTCCAGACCAGGGCACTTGTTTGAGCCTCGTATACCTGTTTTGATTGAGTTGCGTTGTCATTAAGTACGGGCTCTACGTTACGATAGGATATTGCAATATCTTAACCTACTGAAGAAAGTTGTATGGTGCAATAAACTCATACGGTAAGATGTTACACAATTACCATTCGAATATCGTACAAATGTCATTCATTTTTGTAAAGTCATAGATTTGTCAAACAATATCATGCAAACTGAATGAAATTCGTATGACGAAGCCTGTGCGATGTTATGGCATTGTACACCTATTTTTTTTTTCATTCTATAGGGTTTCCTCAAGCAATTGCTTTCAGGTGTCCTAGCCAGAACGTTAAACTGGTGCAGTTGCTGGTGCTAGTTAATGCAGCAGCGTTTCTTGCTTGCAGATTTTGTTCTTCTGCTTACATATGCTCAAGCACATTCATACAGAAGAGTTCTCCATCGTCGGCCTGTAAGTTCTTCTGGCTCTGAAGTGGCATGTCGAATTGGTCTTTCAATAAGTTTTGTTTGAGCACCTTTCCCACCCCTGCTTCATGTATATGCTATCCTGCGCAGGACGGAAATCCCCATTGACACGTCGGGAAGCACCTCAGGTGTGTACAGACGCATTGTTTACCGTTTGCTACATTCGTGGTCAACAAAATCAAGAAGAACATTGCTTTGCTTCTCATTTAGGAATTCATAGCGAGCACTGTACAGAGGTTCTGCCTTCCACTGAGTTTTATTTGGCGCACGCGAGCACGGTTTTAAAGGGACAAGTGTTAAAAAAAGATAGCAAAAGTTCAACCTCTTTATGACGAATTCGAAGGTGTCCCGCAATTTTTTTTTTCGTTATAGCCGTTGCCTAGGTATAGCTGTGCGCGGTCTTGGTGTCACTGTGTATACAGAGGACAACATAGCCGGTGTTTAGTGTACCGCTGATGTGTTCTGAGAGAGCCTTCAGCAAGTGCCCCCTGTTAACAAACAGAACCCTCGCTCTCTAAAACTCCAGAACCCGTTCAACCCATTGTACTAGCACTGCGATCCCTCAGTGCCCTTTCTTGTGCGAATGCGTATACATTAGAGATACGCGGCAATGCTTGAATGACGGCCTATGCGAATCCCACAAAGACAGCAACAAGCTTCCCGGTCATTTGGTAGATCAATCCTGCCTAGCACTGGAAATCCAGATTCGAACACTGCATTGTAATGAGCAGGAATCTGCACAGAACGGCGAGATATAAGCTCAGCTGCTCAGAACGGAGGAATGAAGTTACAGTGCTACAGTGTCTACTACTAAGGAATGTAGTTGTGAATGACGTGCCTTTTTTTCTGCTTATTGAAACACGCTACAGGAGGCGGCGAAGAGATGCGGTTAAACGTGAGCCCCAACACCAGTGGAAGCAGCAGCCCGCCGAGCGACTACAGCCACGAAGCACCGCCACAGTACTTCAAACCGCCTAGCCGCTCGGAACGCGGGTTCCCCATGCCATGGCAAGTAAACCGGCTGTAGTGCTTGCGAGCTTCAAATTTCCGGCATAGTTTAAAACGCAATGAACTTCATGCCCTTTGTGCTTCCCTTCAAGTACCCGCGCGACTTCTTATCAGTCTCCATTGTTCTGGCGCAACAAAGCGTTTTACGGCTGATGGTTACTCTGCCCGTTCAATAAGCCTCGTTTCTGCTGTACCATTGTTTTGTTTTTGTTTTTTACAGTGGTTAGCGGACACAATAGTGGCTATATGCAAGATGTACTATTCCTTCGAAGAACGCTGCCGACTTTCAGTTAGAGGCTTGACAAAGGAGGACGCTCGTGCTCAGCCATGAAATGCAAATTAGAGTAAAACGCAAAGACCTAGGAGCATAGGAGATAAGCAAGAGCGTAAGCTACATTCACTGGAACGGCGCACTTGTGACTGCGCCAACACTAAGAGCCACTGTCTGTTCAGGTTTCTTGCTGAAAATAGCCTCCACTACCTTAGATAGTATACTCAAGCCCCATCTTATGCCACATGGAAAGTTCTCCGAATAAAGTTAGGAGTCACTTGCATGCTGGCGCCCTCTTCTGGTACTGCAGAGAGCTGCGCCCGTATACTGGGACTTTCTTTTCTGACGGCGATTTTTTTTCTAAGGAGGCTTTGGATAAACTTGCAAGCATACGCAGGGAGTTCCTGCAAGCATGCGCCAGTGTACTTTGCTTTCTATTCTTCTGTTCTAGCGTTGCCTTTCTCGTAAGTTTTCACGTCGGCAGGCAGTGCCCCATCATACGCATTATGCGCGTTTGGAAAGTTGGTCATCGCCACGGAGAAATATGTAGACTGCAAGACAGCCATCCGTTAGAAAATCTGTCTCGTGCGGTAGGTATTCCATTGCCCAATCAGGAAGACGTGCAAGAGTAAACGATTATAAAAGGAATTTTGGGCAGACTGCGCGTCCGGGGGATCTGGCGGCGCATCATGCTGGACACGAGCGTCATGCAATGCTCGGTGACACTAGCCGAATAGGGTATTAGAACGAAGCGACCATGATTGCCCAAGCATACTCGTATCCGATCTTAAAAGCGGGGTCTGAGAACTGTTGGCGACTTTACACTGCATAATAATCTCGCCTAGAAAGTTCTAAAAAAAATGTATAACCTGTGAATTGTTTCGAATAGTTGAGTTCACGCTTCGTTCCCGCATCTGCTTACTTGTTTCGTCAGTAGTGTTGTAGCACGTGATAACAAAGGTAGAGAACCAGCAAGCCCCCTTTCTCAGCACCGTTTCTTCTTATATTCGCTGCTGCTATTACGTTACCACTGGTCCTTAAGGTTCACGGAGTGGATTCCAAGAGAAGAAAAGCGTAGCAGGGGGCGGCAGAAGGTTAGGAGGGCGAATAAAATTAAAAAGTTTGCGAGCATAGGGTGGCCACAGCTGGCAAAGGACAGGGTTAATTGGAGAGACATGGGAAAGGCCTTTGCCCTGCAGTGGGTGTAGTCAAGCTGATTATGATTACGTTACTTCATTAAGTGTGGCATTGCGCAGTGCCGCAACCGGAATTCTTCATTATGCATTACCATCACTCATTATGAGCAGTTTGTCCCCACTTTAGATGCATAAAGTCGCCAGTAAATTCAATCAAGCAGCAATTTCACGGCCAAGTTCCGCCCGTTTGTTTTCCGAATCCTGAGAACAGTCAAGTTGTCCTGATATAATCGAACTAAGGACTAACGCTGCTTTCATCTATGTATATACCTTCTTCTTGCCATATCTGCAGAAGCGGTGCTTTTTTCAGCTGCCGATATGCTACTTGCTATACCGCCGTTTATTGCCTGTTAAAGTTATTTTAGTTTCTCGTCTTAAATTCCTGCCCTGTTCGCGCGAACGAAGCTCTCGACGGGTCGCTACCCTCTCGGAGTCAATACCTTGCTCTCGCAGTCCACTGGATCGCCTGATGATCGGTGCATGGCATCCACCCTTTCGCATGGAGTGCTCTCAAACTTTTCCGGCAACCAGCCTGTTTCTCTTCCTTTAGGTCACCATACCAGACTATTCCGCGGAATCCGATTCTACTTACCCAGAATAAAAGCGGGGAAGGAACTTCCACGGCCGCCTCTTCACTGGCGGCCACACAAGCCGCTGCCTTTGGCCACCCCACTGGTGGACATACCGCGGCATCCTCTGGTGGCGCTTCTTTCCAGGACATAAGGTTAGCTTTTTTCCATACCTTTTCCTTGCTTCTAGCGCTGTCATGGTGCATCGCCTTCTGTGGCTTTTTTAAAAGTTAGTGTGGTATTGCACCCGAAAATATAATTTTCTCCTGCTTTTCTGCCCTACACTATGCGCGCTGGCGGCACAGACGTTTAACCGATTCTGTGCCTTTGCATTTGTGGTCATTTCAAGTTCCGAATTTGCAGGCCTTTTCTTTACCCGATGGTACGCACTCGGGCTCCCGGCAATTTTAAAAGCAAAACGTTTATTCCTAACGTTGTCGTCCGGTCGAGGGGCAGATATATCAACATACAGCAAACAACCGCAGGAGTGTCAAAAAAAAAAAAACCTAGAGGACGGTTACGACTTTGTAAGGCTAGATTCAGCGACAGCTGTTTAGGCATTTAGTTGTTGGGATTTTCTGAGCAAAAAAAGATGGAGACCTCATATCATAACTTCCGACAAATCGTTGGGGGTCTAGTGGTCAAGTGGTGCACCCCTGCACTGGCAGGCGGCTGTTCCAAACAGAGCCACCCGTAGGCTTATGTCACGTGACCGTGACATCAACGCACCCACCGGTTACGCCGACGAGAAAGGCAGTGACTGGCGCCTAACTGCTGTCGCTGTAAAACTCGAAACACGGGTTACCTCTTAAAAGAGTAAACAGGGAGTTAAGTGTCATCTAGCGCACTTCCTCACAGGGCCAAGCTATGTTGCCTAAGGCCTGGGGTAGACTTCAATCATTACAAATGCGAAATACTTGGAGTCGGCAACGTAAACACATTCCCTTTTGAAAACATGCGAAGTTCTGACAGTTACGAAGATTTTAAGCGAAACTTCAATCTCCTCAAATTGCTAACCTCAAGACCTCTCGCATCGTGTTTAAGAGGCTGTTTGTTTTTCTTTTTGCTAACTCCATCAAGTTGATATGCGCCCAGGCGCGAACATGCCTCAATTGCCAACTGTAAGCATTCCATATATTTAGTGATCAAATTCTAACCCGTATAGCAGCATACTATGCTTACTAGCATATCCTTACAGCATACTAGCATGCTGTACTGCTGCCCATTTATGGGCAGCACACCCTGCCCATAAATGGTAGTGTGCTGTAAGACAGTTCACACCTGTTTTTACTACCGTATAGAGTAATCAATTCACAGCGAAGGTTCAAGCGAGCTGCGGCGACACGTAGCTTCCCATGAGTGGCTTTCGCACCGGTTCTTCTGGCCACGGCGGCTGAGGATGTGGAAGTGGTGCGCGGGCCCCACAAACTGCTTGCCTTCTTACTTTAACGATCAAAATTTTTCCCCGGTTCCTAGACGCCTTCAGTCATATTTCGCAGTCCTCCTAGGAGATGCCTAGTAAGTGTTGCTGTATCAAACTAATCCATTCGATTATCCTGTGCTCCCGTAGTACGCTTGCTTTTCATGGGACAATTAATGTAAACGACAGCGGCTTGGCTGACGCCTCACTCTTCCCATTTCTGTGCACGGGCTGAATGCGTCATTTCTCCATGTTCTTTTTTTCTCTCACAACTAGTGGGTTAGTTGCAAACGAGCCTGGATCCGTGGCCGACACGTCGACAGACATGGACATGGACGTGGACCGAGGCTTGAGGAAACGACGGAGACCGTAAGAAAGCTGCCCAGTGTACCAAACCCTGTATTGTGTGTTGTGATCCCTGCCCGGTGCTGCAGCGTCTCCCGCTCTGCATTGCTTTGTCACACCTGCCTCCGTTAACGAAAGCGCTTTCTTCCCAACGTGCCTAGCGAATTTTTCTGATGCGGAAAGCTTCACTACGCTAGGTAAAGCAGTCGTCGCGTAGGCCGGAGAACGACCTTGAACGATCGTACGAAGGACAGTTATGGCGCTGAATCTTTGACATTTTGACACTAGGTGACCTTTGGGTAGACCTCTGACCTTAAAAACATCCTATGGGGTGATGCGAAGCCATCTGATGTCATCCAATGGGGGTATCGTAAGACCATGTAATTCCATGTGATAGCCATGTGGTCGTGTAGGTATATATAGAACGGCTGTCGCGAGCGTGTAGCAGACTGCCATGGATGAGCCTCAGACGCTTAGCAAGCGTGCTTGCTTCTCGCTGAATTCCAGGGTTAATAAAGTTAAAAATTTGTTGTTGGGGAAAGTAAATGGCGCAGTATCTGTCTCGCATATCGGCGGACACTTGAACCGCGCCGCAAGGGAAGGGATAAAGGAGGGAGTGAAAGAAGAAAGGAAGAAAGAGGTGCCGTAGTGGAGGGCTCCGGAATAATTTCGACCCCCTGGGGATCTTTAACGTGCACTGACATCGCACAGCACACGGGCGCCGTAGTGTTTCGCCTCCGTCGAAACGCGGCCGCCACGGTCGGGTTCGAAACCGGGAACTCCGGGTCAGTAGCCGAGCTCCTTAACATCTGAGCCACCGCGACGGGTAGCCAAGTTAAGCCACTTAAAAAAGTAGCCAAGTTAAGCCACTCGCAATTTGTAACGATAGCTACCTTACGGTAGCATTTCGAGCCTTCAGCGTGGCGGCGCTGCCACCGTCACGTGGTTGGTCACGTGACCAGCCACGTGGTGTGAAGCAGCTGTTACTGCCGGCGGCGCGGCGGCGCCGGCGAAACCGGGCAGGCACAGCTGTGCGCATGCGCCGTGTGAAGTGGGACGAAGATTGAGAAGGAACGCCCAGCGAAACGGAGCGGCGATAGACTGGCTTTGCAATTCAACTGAGCAAGTTCCACTCGGCCAGATGTAGCTATGGCGTCACTCCAGGTTTAACAAGAGCTAAACCACCGCCAATTTTTTTTCTACTTTTGTATGTTACCCTTTAGTGCGTGCCTAATACCTCGCTACATAATGCTGGTTGCAGGCTATGTTATAAGGGACCTTGTCTGTTCACATCACGAACCGGGTCCCAACCAGGAGGCACATTTGCTTAATTTCAAAAAATAGACGAAATTTATTAAGAATTCGTGATGGTCAGAACAGGCACAGCATTGATGGAACTCTAAGACGCCAGTAATTTTTTGTAGGTACTACGATCAGTGTGCTGTGCTCTTCGACGCGGCTTCGGTGCGTAGTTTCCCGATAGATATCCTTAGCGATTTCCCTTATGATTTGCCAGCAGTAACTGGCATTGTGTGGTCTCGTGCTTTGGAAGACCGTTGCGTGGTTAGCTTCGTACGCATCCGGGCTGGATATCGAAGCGCATGGCTGCTTAATTACACACTTGCTCCTTTCAGCACCGGCAGCGGGGACGAGTCTCTCAGCAGTACGGATGAGACGCTGTCAAACCCAGAGATCCTCCAGCGTCGTGGCGAGCGGCTGAGCGAAGTTCACCGCTTAGTAAGCAGTGCTTACAGAAGCATCCTGGAGTCCCGTAGGAACACAATCAACCGCGCCAGCTACTGGGCCGGCAGCTTGTTCTCCGAGGAGGCCTCCGGATCTCTGTCCCAATAGCTAGCCAGTAGTCAACTGCAGCAATTCTTACTCATCCTTATATCTGCATGCATGGATATGCATTTTGCAGAGCTGCCTGTTTAGGACGTTTCGCCGTATGGCCCACGCGTCTTTTTTTTTACTCTGCGTTGCAACTATTTTAGCCTGCCTGGTTCCTTGCGACGTGTAAGCGTTTGTAATAAATTTTCCGTGGCTTTCATCAAGCCGTGCTCTATTCGAGTCTCTCATTCCGCGGTGTGGACAGGAGCGCTCGAACTGAGCCGAACAGGGGGCATCGCCGATTCCAAGCAGTCTTCAAACTACCACATTCTGTGCGGAATGAAGTGGTCGGGCATTCGTTCATGAACGCGCTTCCTGAAACCCGTGCAGCTGACTGGTAATCTCGTTTGCGGTGGTTACCTAAAGGTCGTCTCCGATATGCATGCAACGTTCTATAACGACAACAAATGAGTGGCAAAGGACTCGCTACCAAGTGCATTGCATTGGGCAAGACATTTCGCTGTGTTAGCTTGTTCCCGTACAAAAAAAAGCGTCCTGTTCGCGATATCGAGGAATTGGCACAATGTGTGTAAATAGCGCTTTAAAGGGAAGCTGATGAGCATGTCAGGTTCATGCATTATGAGGCATATGGCTTTAGAAATCTTATAATGCACGGTAGTATTTGAGGGCGGCAGCTCTACTCAACGCAAAAATCGCTCACTTTTAAGAGCCCGTTTAACCTTGGTTTAATCTTGAGAAGCACAGCACAGCAACAGATTGATTTTGACATATTGACCTCGGCCGATTTGAACCAAAAGCGATTTGCAACCATAAATGAGCATGCCCGACACGATGGTGACCTGCAACTTTGGCCCGGGACATTGCCAAAATGCTACTGCTCGGCATTTCGGTGTAACCGTTGTTCAACCCTGATAATTTTTTTTTTCTTCGCGAAGAACATTAGTCGGTTTCTCGTTTCGTCAGCCACCTCGTCACATGGAATCCACTACTAATTAACAGCCAATCATCGGTTTATATTTCAGGCGGATCACCCGTCTTCATTGGCGCATTAACGAGCGACTGCAACTGTCGGCATGCTCAAGGGTTGCAGTACGATCCACTCACGAACCAACTGGAGACTGCGTGAGCTGTGGCGGAGGCTCCAAGGTCGGTATAGCCCCACTCTGCGGCGATGCCTATTCCGCGTACAGGTGCAGCTACGAAGGGTAGTTCTGAGGGCCAGAATTAAGTGAACGCAGTCTCCTCACAAATCAAGAATTTTTCTGCAAAAACCGCGCCTGTTTTCCTTTTTCCGCTATAAGAAAGTTCGATATACCCATGATGAAGTAAAGCTGCCTCCACCAACGGCTCCCTACTCCATAAGCAGACCATGAATCTGCCGCTCACACCTCTGCGAACACTGAACGCCGCGAATAAATTCGGAGATCACTCACACAGCTTGTGCTGTACAATGGTGATGTATGGGGTTTAACGTCCCAAAGTGACTCAGGCTATGAGGGTCGCCGTAATTGAGGGCTCCGGATGATATCGACCACCTGGGTCTCTCTAACGTGCACTGACATCGCACAGTAGACAGGCCTCTAGCATTTCGCCTCCATCGAAATGCGACCGCAAAGCCCGGGATCAAACCTGCGTGTTTAAGGCCAGCAGCCCAGCACGATGACCACTGAGCCACCGCGGTGGCTAGCGCCGCAAAATGTGCGAACGCATAAATAGAACCTAAAAAATGCATTCGATGGGTCTAAAAAAAATAGGAACGCCCCTCTCAAGGCCCTGAGCCACTGGAGCGATGTTGAACTCCACCACTCACGGCCACTCTAGGCCGAGCGACAGGGAAGGAAGGATCTCCCATCTCCGACCGAATGAGAGTTGCCACGCCGTCGAGACTGGAGTCAGGAAGCGACTGTAACACCCTCGCAGACTCCTGCTCAAATAATTACTCTGTGTCATCGACGATTCCATTCCGTGACGTAGTAGGTCTGCTCCGGTCACCTGCGCGTCCGACGGGGAACAACGCAGTAGCCCTCCACGATGCCTGCACTCCAACTGAAGGGCGTAGCGCAGTCAGTAGGGAGAGCAGACCCGGGGCGTCGTGCAAATTTCCGTTGAACTCGACGCGGCCGCCGAATTTACAAACTTTTTGCCAGGTGGTCGCAATTATTCCGGAGCCCTCCACTACGGCACCGCTTTCTTCACTCCCTCATTTATCCCTTCCCTTACGGCGTGGTTCAGGTGTCCGCCGATATGTGAGACAGATACTGCGCCATTTCCTTTCCCCAAAAACCTATTATTATTATTATTATTATTATTATTATTATTATTATTATTATTATTATTATTATTATTATTGCCAGGTGCCCTCAACCGGCACCTTTGTCCACGCTCCTCCGTGTACAATAGCGGACGTCGATTGCCGCTCACGCCGGGCCTTCGGGAACCCGCTTGGGCACACTGGATAGCATTCCCACCGGCGGCTGGGACACTGAATCCGCCGCCTTTCACTCTAGGCATGCCTGACTACTAACTATACTGAGGTCTCCACACGTCTGGTACTTTATAAGGACCCACAGTGTCTCTCTTATACACGGTGTTTCACCTAAGCCTTTACGCAATTTTTTAAAATAGGCAATCAATCAATTTCAATCAATCAATTGATATCAATGATTGATATCAGTCAATTGCTGTCAATTATTGATATCAATCGATATCAATGATTGATAGAATATCAATCAATTGATATTTTAGCTACAAGTGCCTATTTTTAGATAGATATCTATCTAAAAATAGGCACTTGTAGCTAGAATGGCGCTTTTTTCGGCATAGCATTGTCAGCGATGTAGTACATCAGAAAAGAGCTAAGACGTGCTAACTAGTAAGACGGTCAATTAATATTGAATAGTTACCTCTTCAACTGTTACCGTTAGGCTCCTTAATCATTCAGTGGCGTGTAGCGCAGCGGCTATAATAGGCATATCAGCTTTAAGAATTCCGAAAATGTAGTTACCCTCGGCACTGTGGCCCGAGAAACTTTGGCAACATCGCGCCAAAATACATGCGCGTTCGAGAAGCTTGCAGGCAAAGCAACCTCTCCAGTGCACGCAAGTCGTCGAAATGGTCGAAGTTGGTTGCGCCAAAGCGTCGAGGGTAACCGCCTATTCGAAATTCTAGAAACAGATATAGATATTAATTGTGGTAGCTTCACACCTGTCAATAGTAATAGTTAACCAGCCTGCTAGTTAGCACGTCTTAGCTGCATTCTGATATACTATACGCCACTGACAATGTTATGCCGAATTAAGCGCTAATTATGTAAATTGTGTAAGTCTTAGGTGAAACACCTTGTATAGGAGTAAGATCTTAGGTTGGGCAGCGCACGGCTGACTGCGCAATCAAACGACGTCTGTTTCCCTCAGGCTGCGCTGTAGAGCCATTCATTTCAAAACGGTGCCCACTCGTCCTTTTCCGTAAGGGCGACGCGAGTGTGAATCGACTCGTAGCAACATTTTTAAATTCGGTTTTCTTCGGAATAAGTGCGTCGTGTGCTGCCGGACAAGCGTCCATATAGCCTGAAAGAGCTACGGAGAATTTTTTTTTTCTTAACGAACGCTGCACTACGCTAGCCGGAGCGATTTCGCCCGTCTTGGCCATCCGCTCTTGCGGCGCAAGCGCGAGTTTCGCCACAGGTGCGCGGCGCGTGACGTCACAGCTGCGCCGCCGCCGCGACCGCCGCCGACTCCGCCGCCTCGCCCCCTCCCCCGCTGCGCGTTGAGGCCACGACTACACTCCGTTTCATACATCACGTGCAACGCTGTCAAAGCTAGCGCTCTTGTTAGCGCTGCCTGCATCCGCGACCAAAAAAGTAGTGCGCTCCTTGTGGCGAGCGAAACATATTAAGAAAGGATTTGCCTGCAAGCTTAATACATGACACATTTATCATCAGCTTGATTAAATGCACTTTCACTGCTGACGACAAGCCGTTGCTTTCTCGTGCCATAGACCACTTGGTGACAGAACAAGCGGGGAGTAACACGCCTTCTTTTATATTTCTGTACGGACTACTTCCGTACCTTTTACAGCGTTGCACCTGATGTATAAAACAGAGTATAGCTATGCGCCTTACCCGCCGCGGAGGCTCAGTGGTTAGGGCGCTCGACTACTGATCCGGAGTTCCCGGGTTCGAACCCGACTGCGGCGGCTGCGTTCTTATGGAGGAAGAACGCTAAGGCGCCCGTGTGCTGTGCGATGTCAGTGCACGTTAACGATCCCCAGGTGGTCGAAGTTATTCCGGAGCCCTCCACTACGGCGCCCCTTTCTTCCTTTCTTCTTTCACTCCTTCCTTTATCCCTTCCCTCACGGCGCGGTTCAGGTGTCCAATGATATATGAGACAGATACTGCGCCATTTCCTTTCCCCCAAACACCAATTATTATTAATTATTATTATTATTATTATTATTATTATTATTATTATTATTATTATTACTATTATTATTATTATTATTATTATTATTATTATTATTATTATTATTATTATTCGCCTTACTGCGCATGCGCGTGGGGTCGAATGACTATGGGAGCGATGCGCTCAGCCATCAGTTGCGGAAGAAGAGAAGCCTTGCTCGTTGCGGCAGCAACGCAGTCTTCGGGAAATGAACTCGACGGACCCCGAAGTCGTTGCCCGGGCTGTTCGGCACGGCTCACAGGCTGACATCAGTTCGGCTCAATCAGTTAATGGCTCCTTTCGCTACGTACACTAGGCATAGCAGAGCTAAGCCACCGCTAATTTTTACTGCGAAAGATAACTGGATGAAGCTAATCTCAGCGTCTCTTTAAGCCAGAATGTTACGCACTACTCCGTTTCTTGCGAACGTCTGGCCTGCACGATAGGCTGTGACATTCACGAACGCTGATTTTTCATAGCGATTCTCCTTTCTCTTTCATTTTTATCCCCTCACCCCTTTCCCCCCGTGTAGGGTAGCAAACCAATTATTCTTCCGGTTAACCTCCATGCATTTCCTCTTTTTCCTCCTCCTCCTCCTCCTAATATATAGGGAGGTTAGTCAGTTAAACGTTTGACTAACTTCCCCAGACATGGAAAGGAGCTAGACAGAAAACACGTAAGAAAGAAAAAGCGACACTTCGTAAGCACAGAAAAATGCAGGTGTTTCGAAACTACTCGTAACCCTATTTAATTTTATGACATAGAACTGCTCTCCGGATGTCACTATGCCGAACTGACGAGAGTACCGGGTCGTGAACACCGTAAGTTTTGAAAGCACTGGAAAAGGCCAGGACAAGAGAACTGGACGGGAAAAACGCTACTCGCAACTGTGTTTATTCGGAACTTTTTCACCGGTTACAACACTGCCACCATGACATTCCGGTAGAAATAATAATGATAATAATAATATTAATAATAATAATAATAATAATAATAATAATAATAATAATAATAATAATAATAATAATAATAATAATTGGTTTTTGCGGAAAGGAAATGGCGCAGTATCTGTCTCATACATCGTTGGACACCTGAACCGCGCCGTAAGGGAAGGGATAAAGGAGGGAGTGAAAGCAGAAAGGAAGGAAGAGGTGCCGTAGTGGAGGGCTCCGGAATAATTTCGACCACCTGGGGATCTTTAACGTGCACTGACATCGCACAGCACACGGGCGCCTTAGCGTTTTTCCTCCATAAGAACGCAGCCGCCGCGGTCGGGTTCGAACCCGGGAACTCCGGATCAGTAGTCGAGCGCCCTAACCACTGAGCCACCGCGGCGGGTGTAGAAATCAAGAAGAAATGGTTTTGGGCAGGGCATGTAATGCGGAGGCGAGATAACCGGTGGCCGTTGACGGTAACGGACTGGATACAAAGAGAAGGCAAGCGTGGCAGAGAACGGCAGAAAGCTAGTTGGGCGGATGGGATAAAGAAGTTTGCGGGGATAGGGTGGCTCCAGCTGGTACACGACAGGGTTAACTGGAGAGGTGTGGGAGAGGCCTTGGGAGAGAAGTTATATCCATTTGCTTGTGCGCCCGCTTCTTTCGGCTGCTGAACTCACCCCGGCGCATTTCAGTCGCTGCCTAGTCGTGTCTCGGAGGACGAATTGATATACACAGACAGACAGATGCTAGTTACGTGGCATGTCCGCCACCAGAGCGCTCTGTTCCTCGTCCTCCTCCTCAAGCATGGCATCGTTTTTTCTTTCTTTTCGGCCTCTATGCATTTCGGTGTTCTCGTCGTCGTCTCGGCTTCTGGCTTCCCTTGGCTTCCTGCCAAGGGACTGGAATTGGACGTCCCTGTCCATTTGCGTTTGTTGTTCCGCTTTTATAGCACCTTACGCGGATCCTTACCAATAGCTACAGCAGAGGCAAGGAGGTTAAAATAAAGCTTATACATTTATCCACTTAAGACCTTATACACTAAGTACCCACCAATGCCATGAATAGCCGCGAGCATCAGGCCTGAGAAACGCGTTGTTGTGAACTTTGGCTTTATTAGCGCCGCTGGACGAAAGATGGCTCCCAGAGCTTAATTTAATTCCTCACACTGCGAAGCTGCGTATACGTTCGCAGTGATTGAGCCTAGCGGCATAAATTCATATTGGTCGAGAAAAGCAGAGCGGTGCGATAGAGGAGGCGTTGTTTGTTACATTCAATCTTTAAAGTTCATTTTCTCCTCGCGGAACGGTAGCCATACGTTCACACTGTTAGTCACAACTTGAAATTTGACTTAGTTTTTTTTTTTTTTGCTCTGACTTTCTCGAGAGACGACGAGAGTCCTCTTGTCGAAACGCTGGCAAGCGCACTGGGGCTTTCCCTCGACTCTTGTTCATTTCCTTTTGTGTTGTCAAGAATGCCATCATACTGCCTTCTCCCTACCGCAAAATGTATTCTGGTATAGCAATCAGTATACCGGATGAAGTTCATTGTGTTCTAACTGCAAAATGTAGTGATGTACAACCGATAGTAGCATACTTCACAGTATAGCCAAGAATCCCGCATGCAGGCCATATGTGCTGTTTACGATAAATACCAGCTCTTACTGATGTTTTCAGTCAGGTTCTACTTCTGAGGAGAAACTACTCATTCTTTGAAACCGGATGATTTCTTGTCCTATATCTCCCAGAAATTCGATGTGCGAGAAAGGTTATTTCAAACCATTTATTTATATACATCGCCAACACCAGCCTGAGCTTCAATACAACCAAGAACCAGATGCGTGATATCCGCCACAGCCGATTTTGCAATTTTCCGGCTGTAACTTCATTTAGGCCACCCGATTAGTGATCGCAAAAAAGCCTACAAGCTGGCAGATGATGGCAAGCATATAAAAGAGGGCAGAAGCAGGGAACATTTGGCGCGTAAAAACTGAACGGACATAAACTCAACAAGCAGGTACACAAAACTGAGCTTGCAACGCAGCCTTACAACACGATACCCAGTCATCCATTCGCATAAAGCACGGTGTGAACTTCATGTTGCATTTTCTATTTTGCGCAGTAGTTATTTTTAACCTATCATACAAAGCACTCAGTAAAGTGTAATCATCCAGCCGTTAAAACTGACCTAGTATTCATGTGAATAAATATACACAGCTGCAGAGCATATGGTGCTGCAAAAGACTGATTCTGTCTCCACTGTGGGAACAACTGAAGAAAAAGCAAATTGAAAAATATCGTACTTTTTTAACAAAGCTAAGAAATGCACTCCTGTTATAATAAATTCAAGAATCCTGAAGGCAAGCTGCGAGCATTGGCTTCACCTAAGCTAGCTTTCCATTCCAACAAAATAGGCTGCAGCTGTTTTTCTTTTTTCTTGTTTTAACTTCGACTCATGCACGAACAGCTGCTGCGCTCTCAAACCTCGCTCCACATCTTGACAACATGATCGATGGACAACTGTGTCGCGCGTTGAGCAACTGCGTGGCTGGCCCAAGTGGCCGAGCGTGCTTGTTGATTTGCCTAAAGTTCGCCTTTAACTCCAAGCTGCTCCTCGGAGACGTCCTTTTCGGGCTCCTTTTCCTTTTGGCGGAAACCACGTTCGAGCATCATCTCGTTGCATTGATCGCGGGTCATCTTCTCTATCTTCACGTCCTGGAAATTATTTTTTTTTTGTAAAACCAGCCTCAAGTTCACAGTTGTATCAAAGGTTAAATATACAATGAGCAGCCTACATCAAAGCAAAGTTCAGCTGTCTAACTGCGCGGACAGCATGTTCCTCACAGATATACTGTCTGCATGTTTCCTCTGTCGTTCAAGTAGTTCATCACAGATAAGGCACTAAATGACCTTCATTACCTAACCAGCTGAAATCTGTTACATGGGTCAATTAGATAGGCAAAGATTTTTGTGACTAACGCAGACATGTTTTACACAGTTCATTTTGCGCGCACTCAAATGCTAAAAGCATAGTTAAGTGAACTCAATTTATTTATTCTGCCTTCTCCTGCTGGGTCATCCTGAATGGCACCGTAATATTGCTCGCAGTGGACGGTATTCCAGGTAATAGTTGAAAATTACAACTAGAAAAAAAAATGGAAATCATAAGGCGTCACAAAATTTTAACGAAATCTTTGTTGTTTAGTATCTATTTATTGAGCCGCTCATCTCTTGGGAGCAAGCCGACTAAACACCTTAGAAAGGTATTAATTTTTAACAAAGAAGATCTTGCAGGGCACAGCGCAAAAATGAGCTCAACGCAAGAACAAGGAAGACGCCAGGACGGACGGAATTGTTGGACGACAGAACACGGTTCTCCGTCCCGTCGCCCTCCTTGTTCTTGTGTTCCGTTC
Organism: Amblyomma americanum; assembly: GCA_030143305.2. Lineage (NCBI taxonomy): Eukaryota > Metazoa > Arthropoda > Arachnida > Ixodida > Ixodidae > Amblyomma > Amblyomma americanum. The sequence continues at coordinate 32,441 of JARKHS020001652.1, forward strand.
ATTCTTGGGCTGTGTCCTGCAAGCATGGAAACAGACCAACTCGCCCAATTGCAAATGTTCCTAAAAAAAGAAAAAGTCTGTATTGGCCCTCACTGCCAGGGCTCTAAAACTACCTTATCACTTAGTCCACACGCAATCTCGTTATTCGAGATGCAGCCGTTTCCCCCCCCCCCCCCACGATAAAAAGCAATGAAGAAAACGGATCTTAGAGACTCGTTTGATGTAGTAGTTAATTGAATGCAAGATAAACACTCAGAAGGCCAATATTACACAACAATGTTTCATGAAATGGCACGAGCAGCAGGTGAACATATAGGTTATTTTTTTTACTTAATTTTGAGTACCCGATCTACCTATAGTCAAGGCGTGTATACGTACCTCCACTACTTCACCGTTGGCGTTCATGAAGACGATCACGGACGGGTGTCCGGAGAGCTTATTAAACTCCACGTTTTGACTGGTGGTGAGCGCCGTCAAGGATCCTGAATCAGTTTAACACCGCCGGAATAAATATAGCAACAAGATGAAATTTGAACACACCAATCTCACTGCGGGCCATGCCCGCAGCCCCCCCCCCCCCCCCAAAAAAAAGGATACTACAGAGGGATGTCTTTGTTGATAAACTCCCTCACATGCGGAAGACCATTCAGACGTCATCCACCGTCGCTCTGGAACGGAAGAGGGTTACATGTAAATAATATTCGCAAGGCACCAACTAAACAACAGGCAGTCGCAGTTCCGAAAAAAAGCTACATACATGGATGCGAGCGTGGGTGATCACAGTGTCCGTGGGTTTCCTGCGCACCGCCTCTTCTCCTAACACTAGGCTGACGCATAGAAGCACGGCGACAAGACTGCGCACCATCGTTGCCGGCGCTTCGAAGGAGCGTTGGTCCGACGGCGGGTCTGCTTGGCTGTTGTGTGGTCAGCGGCGAAGTTGCCACGCAGGCTACAACACCGGCAACGTTCAGTGGCTCGGCTCAACTTGACTAGGAAGCGGAAGCCCGGTTGGCTGCGGGTCAGCGCCAGCTGCGACGCGAACACCAATCGCCGCGCGCCAACGCGTAAGAACGTTCGCGCAAAACAGATCGCGGCACAAAATCAATGTTGAAACCGCGCTCCTCGGCGAGACCTTTCACCTTCTTCGTGAATAAGTTATTTTTTTTACGAAGCACAAGTGGCAAGACTCGCGAGTGCTTGCAACAAAGTGATGTAAGGTGGATGCTTTAAAGAATAATGGATGTGTCGCTTAGCAGCCGCATATCGCGCGAATTTTAACACGTTTCGAAACATTTGCTGAGCCGGTCCAGTGTCTTACGGTGTATTGGCGCCACGGTATTGTGCACTGCCACAGCTTTATACTCTGTAGATAAGCTGTACACGAGGCCGTATGACACGGCTTATGAAAAGTAGGCCATACACGTATGCACGTTTCGAAACATTTGCTGAGCCGGTCCAGTGTCTTACGGTGTATTGGCGCCACGGTATTGTGCACTGCCACAGCTTTATACTCTGTAGATAAGCTGTACACGAGGCCGTATGACACGGCTTATGAAAAGTAGGCCATACACGTATGCACGTTTCGAAACATTTGCTGAGCCGGTCCAGTGTCTTACGGTGCATTGGCGCCACGGTATTGTGCACTGCCACAGCTTTATACTCTGTAGATAAGCTGTACACGAGGCCGTATGACACGGCTTATGAAAAGTAGGCCATACACGTATGCACGTTTCGAAACATTTGCTGAGCCGGTCCAGTGTCTTACGGTGCATTGGCGCCACGGTATTGTGCACTGCCACAGCTTTATACTCTGTAGATAAGCTGTACACGAGGCCGTATGACACGGCTTATGAAAAGTAGGCCATCACGTATGCACGTTTCGAAACATTTGCTGAGCCGGTCCAGTGTCTTACGGTGCATTGGCGCCACGGTATTGTGCACTGCCACAGCTTTATACTCAGTAGATAAGCTGTACACGAGGCCGTATGACACGGCTTATGAAAAGTAGGCCATACACGTATGCACGTTTCGAAACATTTGCTGAGCCGGTCCAGTGTCTTACGGTGCATTGGCGCCACGGTATTGTGCACTGCCACAGCTTTATACTCTGTAGATAAGCTGTACACGAGGCCGTATGACACGGCTTATGAAAAGTAGGCCATACACGTATGCACGTTTCGAAACATTTGCTGAGCCGGTCCAGTGTCTTACGGTGCATTGGCGCCACGGTATTGTGCACTGCCACAGCTTTATACTCTGTAGATAAGCTGTACACGAGGCCGTATGACACGGCTTATGAAAAGTAGGCCATACACGTATGCACGTTTCGAAACATTTGCTGAGCCGGTCCAGTGTCTTACGGTGCATTGGCGCCACGGTATTGTGCACTGCCACAGCTTTATACTCAGTAGATAAGCTGTACACGAGGCCGTATGACACGGCTTATGAAAAGTAGGCCATACACGTATGCACGTTTCGAAACATTTGCTGAGCCGGTCCAGTGTCTTACGGTGCATTGGCGCCACGGTATTGTGCACTGCCACAGCTTTATACTCTGTAGATAAGCTGTACACGAGGCCGTATGACACGGCTTATGAAAAGTAGGCCATACACGTATGCACGTTTCGAAACATTTGCTGAGCCGGTCCAGTGTCTTACGGTGCATTGGCGCCACGGTATTGTGCACTGCCACAGCTTTATACTCTGTAGATAAGCTGTACACGAGGCCGTATGACACGGCTTATGAAAAGTAGGCCATCACGTATGCACGTTTCGAAACATTTGCTGAGCCGGTCCAGTGTCTTACGGTGCATTGGCGCCACGGTATTGTGCACTGCCACAGCTTTATACTCAGTAGATAAGCTGTACACGAGGCCGTATGACACGGCTTATGAAAAGTAGGCCATACACGTATGCACGTTTCGAAACATTTGCTGAGCCGGTCCAGTGTCTTACGGTGCATTGGCGCCACGGTATTGTGCACTGCCACAGCTTTATACTCTGTAGATAAGCTGTACACGAGGCCGTATGACACGGCTTATGAAAAGTAGGCCATACACGTATGCACGTTTCGAAACATTTGCTGAGCCGGTCCAGTGTCTTACGGTGCATTGGCGCCACGGTATTGTGCACTGCCACAGCTTTATACTCTGTAGATAAGCTGTACACGAGGCCGTATGACACGGCTTATGAAAAGTAGGCCATACACGTATGCACGTTTCGAAACATTTGCTGAGCCGGTCCAGTGTCTTACGGTGCATTGGCGCCACGGTATTGTGCACTGCCACAGCTTTATACTCTGTAGATAAGCTGTACACGAGGCCGTATGACACGGCTTATGAAAAGTAGGCCATACACGTATGCACGTTTCGAAACATTTGCTGAGCCGGTCCAGTGTCTTACGGTGCATTGGCGCCACGGTATTGTGCACTGCCACAGCTTTATACTCTGTAGATAAGCTGTACGCGAGGCCGTATGACACGGCTTATGAAAAGTAGGCCATACACGTATGCACGTTTCGAAACATTTGCTGAGCCGGTCCAGTGTCTTACGGTGCATTGGCGCCACGGTATTGTGCACTGCCACAGCTTTATACTCTGTAGATAAGCTGTACACGAGGCCGTATGACACGGCTTATGAAAAGTAGGCCATACACGTATGCACGTTTCGAAACATTTGCTGAGCCGGTCCAGTGTCTTACGGTGTATTGGCGCCACGGTATTGTGCACTGCCACAGCTTTATACTCTGTAGATAAGCTGTACACGAGGCCGTATGACACGGCTTATGAAAAGTAGGCCATACACGTATGCACGTTTCGAAACATTTGCTGAGCCGGTCCAGTGTCTTACGGTGCATTGGCGCCACGGTATTGTGCACTGCCACAGCTTTATACTCTGTAGATAAGCTGTACGCGAGGCCGTATGACACGGCTTATGAAAAGTAGGCCATACACGTATGCACGTTTCGAAACATTTGCTGAGCCGGTCCAGTGTCTTACGGTGCATTGGCGCCACGGTATTGTGCACTGCCACAGCTTTATACTCTGTAGATAAGCTGTACACGAGGCCGTATGACACGGCTTATGAAAAGTAGGCCATACACGTATGCACGTTTCGAAACATTTGCTGAGCCGGTCCAGTGTCTTACGGTGTATTGGCGCCACGGTATTGTGCACTGCCACAGCTTTATACTCTGTAGATAAGCTGTACACGAGGCCGTATGACACGGCTTATGAAAAGTAGGCCATACACGTATGCACGTTTCGAAACATTTGCTGAGCCGGTCCAGTGTCTTACGGTGCATTGGCGCCACGGTATTGTGCACTGCCACAGCTTTATACTCTGTAGATAAGCTGTACACGAGGCCGTATGACACGGCTTATGAAAAGTAGGCCATATACGTATGCACGTTTCGAAACATTTGCTGAGCCGGTCCAGTGTCTTACGGTGCATTGGCGCCACGGTATTGTGCACTGCCACAGCTTTATACTCTGTAGATAAGCTGTACACGAGGCCGTATGACACGGCTTATGAAAAGTAGGCCATACACGTATGCACGTTTCGAAACATTTGCTGAGCCGGTCCAGTGTCTTACGGTGCATTGGCGCCACGGTATTGTGCACTGCCACAGCTTTATACTCTGTAGATAAGCTGTACACGAGGCCGTATGACACGGCTTATGAAAAGTAGGCCATACACGTATGCACGTTTCGAAACATTTGCTGAGCCGGTCCAGTGTCTTACGGTGCATTGGCGCCACGGTATTGTGCACTGCCACAGCTTTATACTCTGTAGATAAGCTGTACACGAGGCCGTATGACACGGCTTATGAAAAGTAGGCCATACACGTATGCACGTTTCGAAACATTTGCTGAGCCGGTCCAGTGTCTTACGGTGCATTGGCGCCACGGTATTGTGCACTGCCACAGCTTTATACTCTGTAGATAAGCTGTACACGAGGCCATATGACACGGCTTATGAAAAGTAGGCCATACACGTATGCACGTTTCGAAACATTTGCTGAGCCGGTCCAGTGTCTTACGGTGCATTGGCGCCACGGTATTGTGCACTGCCACAGCTTTATACTCTGTAGATAAGCTGTACACGAGGCCGTATGACACGGCTTATGAAAAGTAGGCCATACACGTATGCATGTGTCGCTTAGCGCTTCGGTGAGATAGAAGAGTGCTTCAACACTGGGTCTATCGCAACCGTTTGCAAAATGTTTGTATGGTCAAATCATTGCATATACTAGCATAGCCTAGGCAAAGAGAAAAGTCGTATAGCTTTCTCACATCTTCAGGTCTCAAAAAAGTCTTGTTCCATCCGGCCTTTAGTTTTCCAAAACTGACCCTTAAATTGAGTGCAGCTTTGTTTTTCAGTCATGGGGCTGTATTTAGGTGCTTTCTGACCTAATTCAAAATTCACTATGAAGGAGGCCATTCAAAAATCTTCTGGCAGACAACTCTGAAATGTTTTGCATTATTACGCGCACAGTGCGAGTCAAAGGAGTTTTAGACGGCGCAGTAGGTTTTCAGCACGGAAAATCACTGTCGCTACTCCAATGTTCATACGGAATATCAATATTAGTACTATTCCACGTCACCTGAGCCCAGTACTCCGAACAGTTTGTGCCCACGATTGTCCTTGCTGCAGCGAAACCGCGCTGTAATGAGGTAACTGAATCTGCCATTCTATTGAACATTCGAACCAGGAGGGATATGTACCACACATGTCAGACTGAATTCCTCTTCCAGCGTGTTTGTTCCTGTCGAGAGGCGGTTGAACGTCTTTCCAATAGGTAAGAAACGGTGGCAATAGGCGAAATACAGATATGCTTGCGAGGAAAAGTAGGCTTAGGTAACGCCAATGACCAAACAGGTAGGACTAGAGCAGATTGATCGTCGAGGCCTTTGTGTTCATCCGGCAACAAATGAATAACGGCCCATACATACCGTAGAAGGTGAGCGATCGGATGGCCTGCCTCAGGGTTTACGCAATGCTAGGGGCCGAAGCCCTGCGTTTGCACGTCGGTCACGTTAAGCGTCTTGAGGGTGGAGTAGCCGCGGTGCACCTCGCATACCCGGTACTGGGAGGTGTCCTTGATGACGCAGTTAGAGCTCAGCATCCGCGCGGCCGCCGGGAAGGACTCGATGATGCGCTGGAGCAGCGTCCAGTCGCCTCGCCCGGGTCGCCACCGACCACTGCCTGGCGCGTTCGGACTGCGGGACTGGCGATACACGCACAGAGTGGGTTTTCTCGGGTGAGATTCAATCAAGTGAAAGGCACGTAGGCTATACAGAAAAATCACAGCCGCTTTACCTCCGGGTGCGAGGAGTGATCAGCTCTAGCTGGTTCCCGAAATAATTAGGCACAATGATGATCGTCCGACAGGACTGCCGTTGATCAAACACAAACAGCCACAGTAGCCTATGAGTGATTGGCAGGGCACGTGGCTGAGGGAAAACGTACTCTGCATCTGGGTTAAGTCCTTTGGTTTGAATCCAGTTACCCAAGTTCCTTCGCCGTAGTGTGCAGTGCAAGGCACGTCGGCGTGCCCTTTGCGCCAGCATCTTTATACTTTGAGACTGAGAACGCCCGGAGCAGGCTTTATTGCCACCAGCAGCAATGGCGTTCGCGACGAACACGACTATGGGAGATGATGGTGAATGTAGACAAATGAAGATGAGGGTCACGCATAATGCTTACAATACATGCTGTCTGTAGTGCAATTGTGTACATCTTTCTGCGGAGTGGGGCACACCTACGGGCGGCGTCGATCGACGAACGGGGTGAACCAGGCTAATGCAGTTCACGCTGCAAAAAAAAAAAAGATTAAAGGAACCTTCACGCAATGCGACACGAATTTCAGCGTCAACTTTTCTGTAAAAGGCATGTGGAAGAAAGAATGTGGCAACAAAATGTGCCGCGAGGGTGAGTTCCGAGCTTACTTAACTCTCGCTGCTACACCTCAATATTGCCGCGAATATGTGCAGTGTTCGTTCGTTTTTCAAATCTGCCGCCACACCTCTTTATCGCTTCCTTTGCGACGCAAGACGCGACTAGATTTATCGCGATTGATCGCAGCCAGGCAGAGCTGATTCTACGTTGTCCCGGAATGTTCTAGTAACTTTGCTCGCTTTATCTCGAAAGTTCGCTACCAGCTTTAAATTGAGCACGGCCGACAGCGGCGGGCATTCTGTTCCACGACCGCCGAGCACGCTTGTCGCTTCGCCGCCGCCGAGTGATTCAGTCCATTGTGGGCGCAAGTCAGCCCAATAAACAGTTTTCTTTTAGAAGCCCCTCTTGTCCGTCTTCATCGCTGCTTCAACTGCCGTCACCACTACGTGACATCTGGTGGAGGTGCTGGGTGAAAGAGCTGGGGCGATGGGTGCCAGGAAGGCGTCCTCATCGTCGTCCGGCGGCGGTGTATCTACAGGGGCTCGTGAGAGGCAATCGGCGTCAGAGTGCTTGCGTACGGACTTGTAAACGACGGTGACGTCAAACTCCTAGAGACGCAGACTCCATCGAGCGAGTCGGCCAGAGGGGTCCTTCAAATTGGCGAGCTATCACAGCGCGTGGTGATCGCTGACCACCTTGAATGGTCGTCCGTACAGGTAGGGGCGGAATTTTGACGTAGCCCAGATGATGGCAAGGCACTCCTTCTCAGTTGTCGAATAGTTAGCCTCGGCCTTGGAAAGGGAACGGCTAGCGTATGCGATGACTTTCTCCAGTCCGTCGCTTTTTTGAACGAGAACGGCACCTAGGCCCACGCTGCTTGCGTCGGTATGAACTTCAGTATCGGCGTTTTCATGAAAATGCGCGAGGATCGGTGGGGACTGTAAGCGACGCTGAAGTTCCTTGAAGGCTTCTGCTTGCGGCGCTTCCCATTTAAACGGCACGTCTGTTTTCGTCAGTTCGGTCAGGGGCTCGGCCCCTGCGCGTAATATGCGTCGGTAATATGCGTCGGTAATATGCGTCGGTAATATGCGCACAGTCCGAGAAATCTACGCACTGCTTTCTTATCGGCCGGCGGCGGGAACTGTTCAATAGCAGCTGTTTTCTGCGGGTCCGGGCGTACTCCTTCCTTGCTAACGATGTGGCCTAGAAACAGCAGCTCTTCGTAGGCAAAGTGGCACTTCTCTGCCTTCAAGGTTAGGCCAGACGACTTGATGGCGTCTAGTACTGTTCGAAGTCTTTTGAGGTGCTCTTCAAAGTTCGAGGCGAAGACAACGACGTCATCTAAATATAACAGACAAATTTGCCACTTCAGGCCTGCCAGCACTGTATACATTACTCGCTGAAACGTCGCCGGTGCAGAACAGAGACCAAATGGCATCACCTTGAGCTCAAACAGCCCATCCGGAGTGATGAATGCTGTCTTCTCGCGATCTTTTGCGTCGACCTCAATTTGCAAGTAGCCGCTCTTGAGGTCCATCGATGAGAAATATTTGGCGTTGCAGAGGCGGTCCAGTGTGCCGTCGATGCGGGGGAGGGGGTAGACGTCCTTCTTTGTTATGTTGTTCAAGCGGCGGTAATCCACGCAGAATCGAAGTGAGACGTCTTTCTTTCTCACTAGAACAACCGGTGCCGCCCATGGGCTGTTTGAAGGCTGGATGACGTCGTCGCGAAGCATTTCTTCGACTTGGTCCCGGATGGCTTGTCGTTCTCGCGGTGACACACGGTAGGGGCTTTGACGGAGAGGTCGGACGTGTTGGTCCGTTATAGTGCGATGCTTGGCAATTGGCGTTTGTCGCACCTTCGGCGATGTCGAAAAACACTCACTGTAGCTTTGAAGCAGATTGCGGATCTGGTCTTGTTTGTTCCGGTGCAGGGCTGGGTTGATGTCGAAAGTGGGCGAGTTCTCTTGGTGAGGCGAATCTTCTGCAGAGGGGTCGGAGAGGGCGAAGGAGTCTCGTACGTCGGATATTTTGTCGGAGAAAGCAATCGTCGTTTCTCTGGTAATGTGTCGGTATTCTTCGCTGAAGTTAGTCAGCAGTACTTCGGCCTGGCCATTGCGGAAATGTGCGATGCCTCTTGCGATGCTGATTCCTCGGTCTAGAAGCAACTGCATGTTGCCCTCGATTATGGCTTCAGCGTTAATGGCTTTCGTGGCGCCTACGGTCACGATAAAGCTTGAGCGGGGTGGGACGCTCACTTCTTCCTCCAGGATACTCAGAGCAACGTGATTTCCCCGAGTTTTCATCGGGTCGATGCTTCTTTGAGAGGGGAGTAATGCCGCGAATATTTGCAGTGTTTGTTCGTTTTTCAATACTGCCGCCACAGCACTTTATCTCTTTGTTTCCGACGCAAGACGAGACTAGATTTATCTCGATTGATCGCAGCCAGGCAGAGCTGATTCTACGTTCTTCTAGAATGTTCTAGTAACTTTGCACGCTTTATCTCGAAAGTTCGCTATCAGCTTTAAATTGAGCACGGCCGACAGCGGCAGGAATTCTGTTCGACGACCGCCGAGCACGCTTGTCGCTTCGCCGCCGCCGAGTGATTCAGTCCATCGTGGGCGCAAGTGAGCCGAATAAACAGTATTCTTTTAGAAGCCCCTTTTGTCCGTCTTCATCGCTGCTTCGACTGCCGCCACCACTACGTGACAATATGCTCGTAACTGAACTCCAAAAGCATTTTCTTGGCGCATTATTTCGTCCACGATCCCTTACACATAAAGCAGACTTCGATGTTCGCGTCATCGCGCGCCATGTAACCTGTCGACCATGTGACTAATGAGAATGTGGCGTGATATCAGATTACGGCATTGAAATAATTAATTACGTCATCAATTAATTACCATTATTGACCGACACCTTGAACTTGCAAGTAACGTCACCAATCAATCACCAAGTGGGTTGCTATATCGATTTACTATAGGGGCCGCCACCTTGAATTCCTCAGACAGAAAACTTCACGCCGAAGGGAGGTGGTAGCAGACCCCAAGAAAACCGAGAAACGCGATGAGTAAGAGCGAACGCTCTTAAAATTGCGCGAACTTCAAGCCACGAAGAGTGACGGAGAGTCCCGCGGTCCTCCGATTGTTGTGCGCCGCACTCCGACGCGCGGCCGCCGATATCTTGCACGGACAGATCTCGGCGCCTCGCCTATAGGTTCGCTGGCGTCTCCTGCCTTACGCATGCGCAGACCGGTTCCGGCGCACCCCGAGAGCGCCGACGCTGGGCGCGTACGCCCAGAAAGCGGCGTTGGAGTTGGCGCTTCAGGGCGTTCTGGCGATAACGGCTGACGATGTAAAGCATACAAGAAGAGACCCCTAGAGAATGCCCTTGCGAGAGGAGTTTTCTCATCGAATAGCAAAGGAATATTAACGCGAAAGGATGCAATCACGAACCTGGGGAAATCTTATCAAGTCAACTCGGTAATGTCTGATTGAAATGGGTCGAAGCGAGAGCAGCGATCACGCCAGAAACACGCATACAACAGCGTGGGCCGACGCTGTTGTGGATAAGAGAAGCTGAAATCTCATAATTCACGAAATTATACATGAAACAGCAGCTATCAGAGTGTGCTAGGGTTCAGGAGAAAATAACTGCGAACCACTCGGCAATGTAAGCCTGCGCTCACATGAATAACGCCATGGAGCGCTTACACATTGGATATATGAGTTCCATTCCACAAGAATGGTGCAATTCAGAGTCCCGTGACAACGGGAACCACGGTAATGAATTTTTTCGCTTTGCCCACTGAGGCCGGCCCCGCCGCGGTGGCTCAGTGGTTAGGGCGCTCGACTACTGATCCGGAGTTCCCGGGTTCGAACCCGACCGCGGCGGCTGCGTTTTTATGGAGGAAAAACGCTAAGGCGCCCGTGTGCTGTGCGATGTCAGTGCACGTTAAAGATCCCCAGGTGGTCGAAATTATTCCGGAGCCCTCCACTACGGCACCTCTTCCTTTATTCTTTCAATTCCTCCTTTATCCCTTCCCTTACGGCGCGGTTCAGGTGTCCAACGATATATGAGACAGATACTGCGCCATTTCCTTTCCCCCCCAAAACCAATTATATTATATACACTGAGGCCTTAAAGTGACGTAGGCTGACCTGGAAGGACGCCTAGCGCCGAGAACAATCACGAGAATCAGCCGTTAAGAAATTCACACCCGACACACGCTTGATTTCTGTGCTCTGCTCCCTATTCCGAGACTTTTTTTCTTCCTGTTAACTTCATCCGAGACATTAAATTCTGCAATAGGTATGGTAAACAAGTATGTCGTTTGAGCTCCACCAGGATAGAGAAAGAACAATAAAAATGTCAAGCGAGCCAAGTACGTCATTTGGAATCATTTTTCATTTTGACAAGATAATACCGCACGAATTTCAGCAAATGTCGAATGAAGAGGCAAAGCACAGTTGCCGTCTCGCCACGATTTTTTTTTATTCTGAAGGGAACGATATACGAATAATATAAGGCACATGACGCAATGAACACACAAAAAAACAAGAAAACAAAGTTTGCAAGTTTTCAAGAGAAAAGATTTCTTTTTTTTATAGCTGGCGTGTATGCACCGTGCAGAGCCCGAACAGAAGGCACGTGCGATGTCTAGGTACGGAAAGCTGTTTTTTTTTTGATTTCGGTGACCCGCCGCGGTGGCTCAGTGGTTAGGGCGCTCGGCTACTGATCCGGAGTTCCCGGGTTCGAACCCGACCGCGGCGGCTGCGTTTTTATGGAGGAAAAACGCTAAGGCGCCCGTGTGCTGTGCGATGTCAGTGCACGTTAAAGATCCCCCTGCGGTCGAAATTATTCCGGAGCCCTCCACTACGGCACCTCTTTCTTCCTTTCTTCCTTCACTCCCTCCTTTATCCCTTCCCTTACGGCGCGGTTCAGGTGTCCAATGATATATGAGACAGATACTGCGCCATTTCCTTTCCCCAAAAACCAATTATAATTATAATTGCTTTCGGTTCGGTTCGATCAGCGCCCTTTCGTGGAGGGGACTCTGCCACGTGGTATCGTTTTGCAGCGCGTTTATTCGGGCAACCGTAAGAGCGTCGCCTCCCCTCACGCCGTTGTCGGCGCGGCCGACCGCTTCACTATAGCATCCTGCAGGACAATTTCCTAGACTGTGACTGGACGACGTACAGTCTTCGTCAAAAGTCTTAATTCGGCAGCGTTCAGCTGCATCGAAATTAATGTTCCTAGATTGAGCCGTGTAGCGAATCATTCAGAACACAAGTCAAGCAGGAAGCTTCTCTACCGCAAGAAGAAACCTACTGCTCTGCTGGCATTTCAAGGTCATTCGGTCTATAATAGTGCCGTAATGGCTCTGTTATGTGGCTAAAGTGAAAAGCCTTTGGCCTTGACTTTTGACCAAGACTACATGTCCTTCCTTATCAGAATAAGGACTGCCTCCGTAACCTCTCGCGTGCAATCACAGCGATGACGGTAGCGAATAATAGCTTTACAAAAGACTGGCTTGCAACCGCTCTATTATCTCACTGGTCACAATGTGCAGCCGTGCTTGGCTATGTTGGAGAGAGATAATATCGATGGTTACAAGCCGATTTTTTGAACAACTCTTATTCGCTGCAGTCGCGGCAATGAGCGCTAGCAAGAGATTAAGGACGCATTCTTCATTCTAATAAAAAAGACATGTGCATCATCCAGTCCTCAATCACACTTTAGAAAAGTATATATATATAGTATTGTCTGGAAAACATGTGATGTGCCATCGGCCGCGGCCTCAAGCACTCGTGTGTGTGTGTGTGTGTGTGTGTGTGTGTGTGTGTGTGTGTGTGTGTGTGTGTGTGTGTGTGTGTGTGTGTGTGTGTGTGTGCGTGCGTGCGTGCGTGCGTGCGTGCGTGCGTGCGTGCGTGCGTGCGTGCGTGTGTGTGTGTGTGTGTGTGTGTGTGTGTGTGTGTGTGTGTGTGTGTGTGTGTGTGTGTGTGTGTGTGTGTGTGTGTGTGTGTGTGTGTGTGTGTGTGTGTGTGTGTGTGTGTGTGTGTGTGTGTGTGTGTGTGTGTGTGTGTGTGTGTGTGTGTGTGTGTGTGTGTGTGTGTGTGTGTGTGTGTGTGTGTGTGTGTGTGTGTGTGTGTGTGTGTGTGTGTGTGTGTGTGTGTGTGTGTGTGTGTGTGTGTGTGTGTGTGTGTGTGTGTGTGTGTGTGTGTGTGTGTGTGTGTGTGTGTGTGTGTGTGTGTGTGTGTGTGTGTGTGTGTGTGTGTGTGTGTGTGTGTGTGTGTGTGTGTGTGTGTGTGTGTGTGTGTGTCACGTTTGGAAGACTCGGGCTGCATTTTTTTCGCTTTCCAAAAGTTCGCGGCCGACGGTTAGGGGCGGATTGATAGGTAGGTAGAGTGACTTGACTCCCCGTAACATTATCACTCCCCTCACCAGGCAGTTCAAGTTTTTACTCTGATCTCTTGAGATCGAGGAAAGGGGTGGCGCACACGAGCCGATTAACGACGAAAGCCTTAAAGAGCCGACGTGTGTTGCGCTCTGTCATGCCCTGTCGCGGAGTCGCCACGCGTTTAACGAGCCGTATGGTCTGCTGGACCGAGGTCTTCAACCTGTGCGGCGTTATTTGTTGCATGTTGTTGTTGTTACTTTGTTGACAGGCGTACAAGGCGCCTCTAGGCCTCTCCAGAAACACGTACACCACGAGACTTCTGTCTCTTGGCGGCCAAAACACCCTTGAAGAGCTCACTGAGGCATAACTTACATCTCAAGAGCAGCGGCTCAGGCAGACAGATACGGGGCTCTAAATTTGCGAAGCTTAAGCATACAGGGCGCGTACCCTTCAGGCCAGGTGATTATACCTACATAGATGCGCGAACGCATTCGGGTCAAACCTATCCCCAAGAGCATGAAAGCGGACCGTCATGAAAACCGGAGGAGGGCCAGGGCGAAGAAGTTCAACAAAAAGTATCAAGGGGACGATAGTGCCGTGTATTTTGATGCGGCACATTATAAATTTACAGGCAAATACGCTTTCGCTGCGAGCGCGGTGAGCATCTCCCGCAGGGTAGCGGCTACGGTGGTCACGGACCGAGTGGAAGAGGCCGAAGAGGCTGCAATAGCACTAGGAATCGTTCAGGAAGGTACCAGCACAATTCTCCGTGATCCCAAAACAATAATAATAATAATAATAAATAATCATTGGTTTTTGGGGAAAGGAAATGGCGCAGTATCTGTCTCATATAACGTTGGACACCTGAGGAGGAGGAGGAAAAACATTTATTCAGAGCACAAAAACTGGGTGGGTTCAGTACGAGAACCCATTGGTCGCCATCATAATCCGGCCCCTCTCAACCAGCAATTTCTGGTCGAGTGGGCTGTGGCTATGAAGGGTTGCCTCCCAGCGCTCATGAGTCGGATCGGGTTTGCTGTCCAAGTCTGGGTTTTCTTGACATTCCCAAACCGCGTGAAAGAGTGTGCCAACTGCTCCACAGAAGGGGCAGGACGAATTGTAGGTTTCTGGGTACCATTTACTCATTAGGTAAGGATTAGGCAGAGTATTAGTTTGTAGTCGCCTGATTATGTGCTCTTCATATTTACTTAGGGTTTTGTGAGGAAGAGGATATTCCCTTCTTGTGATCTTATAGTACTCCGTAATTTCTGCGTAGCTTAGTAAGGGTGAGGGGTTGTAAACTATGTCAGAGAGAGGCTGCGTGCCAGATGCTCGGAGGAGGAGAGCTCGAGCAGCTGTGTTGGCCGCCTCATTGCCCGTCGTTGAGAGGTGCCCTGGCGTCCAGAAGATCTGGATGTTGGAAGGATTAGACCTTTCCAAAATTTCCCAACACGGAGCGCCAACGCGGCCTCTGAGGTAATTGCGTACCGCTGCTTGTGAGTCGGACATAACCGTTGCCTCGCTGTTGTTTGATATCTCTAGTGCGATAGCTGCTTCCTCAGCCGATGTGGTATCCACCGCTTGGATAAGGCTGCTTGCAATGATATCCCCCCGGGGTGAAACTGCTGCAATTGCCGCGACTCCGTTAGCGGGTCCAGCCGCATCGACGTAGATCGTGTCCTTGTTTCCATCCCAGCGCTTAGAGAGGTGTCTAGCTCTGGCTAGTCTCCGTCCTCTGTTATATTCCTCATCCATGCGTTTTGGTATGGGGTGAGTCGTAATGTGTGATCTCATCTGCATGGGCATGTCGATCTTGTCAGCGACTTCCCGGGGTGGACTGATTCTCAGCTTCTGTAATATTTTCCTGCCAGGCTTAGATGTTGAGAGCTAGCTGACAATTTGATTTACACGGTGGGCCTCTATTAGTTCGTCGATGGTGTTATGGATCCCCAGCTGTAGTAAGCGCTTAGTGGATGTGCATAAAGGGAGTCCCAGCGCCGTCTTAACTGCCTTTCGAATAATAACATCTAGTTGGTCTTTTTCCTTTTTGCTAAGCCGTAAGTACGGGGTGGCGTATGTTAGTTTAGAGAGAATGAAAGCCTGAACTAATCTTAGGGCCTCCTTCTCTCTTAGCCCATTTCTTTTCTTGATTACCCGGCGTAGCATTCTAGAGACTTGTTCGGAATAGGCTTGGAGCTGTCTGATTGTAGTGGTGTTAGTGTTGCCGCTGGGTATGATGGCTCCCAGGATCTTGATCTCTTTCTTGATCGGAATGCTCATACCCTGGACCGTAATGGCGACAGAGGGAGTGGACGGCAAAAGCCCCGTATTCTGCCTCTTGCCACGGTCGATCAGGAGTAACTCTGATTTCTCGGGAGAGCACGTTAACCCATACCTCGCCGCATGCTGGCACACGACATTCGCTGCTTCCTGAAGCCGGCCTTGAATTTCCCCTTCATTACCGCTGCAACACCAGATCGTAATGTCGTCGGCGTATATAGCTTGCTCAATGCTATGGATGCGGTCTAGCTTCTCTGGTAGCCCACGCATGGCCAGGTTGAAGAGAAGCGGAGACAAGACCGCTCCCTGCGGAGTGCCCTTGGAACCTAGATTGAACGGAGAGGAGGTCCGATCACCAATACTTATTGACGCTTTTCTATTGGAGAGAAAGTCCCTCACGTAATTATATGTGCGGTCACCACAGTTGACGCTGTTAAGCTCATCCAGTATTCCCTGGTTGTTGACATTGTGAAATGCCCCTTTTAAATCGAGCGCAAGGATGGCCTTGACCTGACATCTACCGGGGTTGTCCAGAATATCCTCTCTGATACGGAGGAGAATATCCTGTGTAGACAGCTTTTCTCTAAACCCGTACAGCGTGTCAGGGAGGATATCAGTCTTCCTCAGGAGTCGCTTCAGTCGGGCGTTCACGACCCTCTCGAACAGTTTACCCAGACACGACGTCAGGGAGATCGGTCGTAAATGATCAATATCGCATGGCTTTTTGGGCTTGGGAATAAATCGCACTAAAGCCAATTTCCAGGAGTCGGGGATCTGGCCCTTGTGCCAGCACTGCGTGTTGAAGTATTTCACTAATTTTCTTAAAGAGATGTCATCCATATTAAAGAGCATCTTGGTGTTTATCTGGTCCGGTCCAGGAGCGGTGTTCTTGCGCATGACGTCAAGCTCCGCCCTCAGTTCCTCAACCGTTACGTCTTGGTCCATCTCTTATTGGGTGCACCGGTGTACGCAGGGAGAGGGTACGAGGATCCCAGATCGAGGAATTTCCGTGCAAGTTCTGCAATGAGGGCTTCGTTGTCCCCTTTATAGCTGTGCAAGGCGTTACAGAGCGTGTCTGTTTGCTCTTTCCGGTTTGAGTTCGGCTCGATAAGGGATCTGAGGAGTCCCCATGCTTTAGCCGTGCCCATTTTACCGTTGAGCTCATCACACAGCTTGAGCCAGTTTTGGTTAGCAAGGTTATGTGCGTAGTCATCCGCTTCTTTGGTGAGTTCTGCAATCTTGGTCTTCAGCTTGCGATTTAACTTTTGCCTTTTCCACCTCCTTGTCAGAGATCTCCTGGCTTCCCACAGGTGTAACAGGTGCGGGTCAACTGCCGGAGTTTCCTCCGTGGTGTTCACTGTCGCAGAATGCCTGGCGACGGTTTTCATCTGCAGCGCTGTCCATGCCTCAATATCTGTGATATCTTCGTCCGGGAGACGTGCGAGTTCCTCTCTCCACTTGTCCCAGTTCACAATCTTAGCCTTGCCAAATGGTTTCCGACATTTAACTCCCTGAACAGTGCAGGATATGATGAAGTGATCACTGCCCAGGGACTCGCCAGTGTTAGACCAGGTGGACTGCAGGCAGTTTTTCACAAGCGTGAGATCGGGACAGGTGTCTCTGCTGACGCTATTACCCGCTCTGGTGGGATGCAGGGGATCCGTTAAGATTGTGAGCCCTTCTCTGTTAGCGATCTCAAGGATCCTCCTGCATTTCGGGCTGTTAAAGTGATATCCCCATGCTTGGTGGGGCGCATTGAAATCACCGGCTATGGCGAGGGGGTCCTTACCTGCCCTCTTGATAAAATTATTAAATAGCGTGGCTCTCTGACGACTTGAGTCCCTGGGGCGACTGTACACGTTCAGTATGTGCAAGCTGCGTTTTTCCCTGTGTTTGGGAAGAATTTCAATGTAAGCATGTTCGATATTTTCGGTTAGCGGTTCTTGCAGCGTTGCGGTAAACTCCTTGTGAACAAGTATTCCTAGGCTATGCTCGTCTTGGAAAGTTTTGTACCCCTTCATGCTGATGACCGTATTTGCTTCTTGAAGTACTATTACAGCAGGTGGCGCCTCCGACGTGTCGATGAAAAATTGAAGGCTTGCTTTTTTTCTTTTTAAAGCCCCGACAATTCCATTGCCAAATAATTGTTTCCTGTCCCCTATGTGCCATGGTCCTTATTCGTCCTCTTCTGGAAGGGGGTGCCTGTCGGCATATTTGGATTTCCTATTTCTGAAGTTGCACTCGTTGAGTTTCGATTTGAATTCGTCTCGGACTGTGGCAATGGCAGAGTTTATGTATTTCCTAGTGTTGGCGGACTCGTTTGCGAGCTCGTTTTTGACCATCTGAATAACTTGTAGGAACTTATTATTCTGCTCCTCTCTGTCAGCCCTCAGCTCTGCAATGACGCGCTCATAAACTGACTGTGAGTTTGGCAGGGCTTCGGGTGTTTTGTCGTGAGTTGTTTGTGACTGCAGCCTGACCAATTTAAGTTCAGCTCGCAACGCCTCGTTTTGTTTTTTTAGCTGAATAATTTCTGCTTTCAGGTCGTTAAACTCCTTAGATATCGCGTTTCCGGGGAGGGATGGAGGCAACCCAGCATAGCCCACCTTTACGATGTGTCTTGAGTCTTCTTGCTTCTCAGAAGACGGTCCGCGTTCTCGGGTGCGTGGCGTCTCCTGTGCCGGTGGATCCGCCTTAATTGCAAAGGAGACCGACCTGGTGGTCCCCTGCTCTTTATGATGTCTTGACTCTTCCGTTCCGGATCGGCCTGACGAGTTGCGACGTTGACTAGACTTAGATCTTGACCTGGACCTGGACGTAGAATTGGAGGCCGCTCTTCTGGATTCCTTCTTGTCGAACTGCTCTTTTCGGCTGGTGCGTACAGCTGCCGCGTAGCTCTTGCTGGTGCCACTGGTTGTCGGTTTCTCTTCCTGATCATCGAAATGTTGATGTTTCCTAGGCTTATTGATGGGATCCAGAAACTTTGCTTTGCATTCCCTTGAGTAGGTGTGGTGATTCCCCTGGCATGCCGCACAAGTTGGGGTGCAATCGTGAGCTTCCCCGGGATTCAGCTTGCCGCACGAGTCACATTTCGATTCAGCTGGGCTGGGGCAGACGTCCGGTCTATGTCCTTCCCTGCCGCACAGTACGCAAAACGGTCTAGTTTTCCTATAAAGAAAACATTTTCGCTCGATCCACCCGTACGTAACAAAGAAAGGGACTTTGTATCCACTGAACAGTATCACCGCTGAGTTGGATCTGCCGAGCCTTCGGACGCCTAATATTTCGTGGGTTTCTGAGGAAAAGTCTTTCTCTAGGTCTCTGTCTGATGCGTTGGGGTCAATCCCGTGCACCACCCCTTTGCATGAGTCTTGCGGTGTTCTCACGTAGGCATTGAGGTGGTACTTTTTCCCGTCTAGGTTGATGTGATCGATCTTCGCAAGTACTGTGGCGTCTTCGACATGGGAAGTTGCCGCGATGATGATGTTTTGCTCTTCGATAACTCTGATGTAAGGTTTGGCGCGTAGCGCCTTGCCACGTAACGCGTTTTCGAATGCGACGTTAAGTGGGTGTACACTCCCACCCCACATTTTTAGGTCCAAACGGTCATTCGGCTTGATAATCACTTTAAATTCATACTTGTCGAGGTCAGGCAGTCTCGGGGGCCTTTTGCGGCTCGTGGGATCCGCTGCTGGTGACTTCGGGTCGTCATCGTATGTCTTCGGAGCCCAGTGCCCTTGTGCACGCTGTCCTGCCCTGAGGTATACCGTCTTCCATCCAGGTTCTGGCTGTGAATTATCAAAGTTCCCCTCGCCTTGTTTGCTGCTGCTCGGAACACTTCCGAATCCTCCAGACTCGGGGCCGTAGCCATGGGTGTGGTCCACATCCATCGTCGAAGCCGTAGCGGAGTAGCTGCTCGCTGGTCAGGCCGAACGCGGCAACGGACGCCGGGCCCGGTGCCGAAGTGCTTGCGAGGCTTAGCGATCCCACGTTTTCGCTTGGGCTTTAAAGTCCCGCATAATGCCAACAAAGTCACTTCTTGGGATCAAAGCGTATCCACGAGTAGTCCTCGACGTTATACGTCTGATCCGTACAAAAATGTGGAACTGCGAATGGATCTTGCGCGCACAGGACGAGAAATCCACGGAGCGCAGACAAGCTGCGTCCGCTCAATCTTGGACACCTGAACCGCGCCGTAAGGGAAGGTATAAAGGAGGGAGTGAAAGAAGAAAGGAAGAAGAGGTGCCGTAGTGGAGGGCTCCGGAATAATTTCGACCACCTGTGGATCTTTAACGTGCACTGACATCGCACAGCACACGGGTGCCTTAGCGTTTTTCCTCCATAAAAACGCAGCCGCCGCGGTCGGGTTCGAACCCGGGAACTCCGGATCAGTAGTCGAGCGCTCTAACCACTGAGCCACCGCGGCGGGTGATTCCAAAACGGCCGTTCGCAACTACGTCAGGGGTCGTATCTCCGCCACTGCATACAAAATTATTCGCACGATGCCAACAGATAGGAAGGAAGTGGATCTGGTGTGGGTCCCGACCCACGTGGGTGTTCCAGGGAACGAGGCCGCTCACCAGTATGCTCGAAATTTTGTCAGCCGAGCTGGTGACGTGGTCCCGACCCGGATGTCCCCAGGGGCGAGTCGCTAATTGCATATCATGCCATGCCCAACTATTAAAGCGAAAGCTTTACAAGCCGCGAACTTGCAATTTCGCCGTGGCGGCGCTCCGAGGAGGAACATGACGTCACAACGCGCTCCTCTCCGCAGATATTTCTTTTTCTCACGTTCCCTAGTCACTACTGGGCATGCGCCAATAGTAGCACCGAGCCACAGGTGTTCCGCCGCTGCGCAGCGCCGCGCCTTTCCTCAAAATCCAGCTTTCAATTGTTAGTTTTCTCTTTCCTTTTTCCCTTTCTCCTTTATCCCTTCCTTTTCGGAGCGGTTCGGGTGTCCACCGAGATACGTGAGACGGTTATTGTGCCATTTCCTTTCCTCAAAAACCAAACAAAACAAGTGAGCCGACGGCGTTCATAGAGTTCCCCGCCGCGGTGGCTCAGTGGTTAGGGCGCTCGACTACTGATATATACATAATTATAATTGGTTTTTGGGGAAAGGAAGTGGCACAGTATCTGTCTCACATATCACGGCGGACACCTGAACCGCGCCGTAAGGCAAGGGATAAAGGATGGAGTGAAAGAAGAAAGGAAGAAAGGGGTACGGTAGTGGAGGACTCCGGAATAATTTCGACCACCTGGGTATCTTTAACGTGCACTGACATCGTACAGCACACGGGCGCTGTAATGAATGGCCTGTTAAGTCGGCGGAAGAGCTGAAAAGTACGACATATGGTGACAGCAAGAACACCAGTGCATTTCCACGGAAGCCAGCGGATCGCAACCAAGGCCTGGAAAACAACACGCCTCAACGGCTGCCGCGCTTTGGAATGTGTGGACGGGACGCCAGTTTGCGTCGTTTCCCGAACCCGTAAGCGGCGGACGCTACCGCGGGTGACCCAACGGACCCCGGTGCGGCGGGGAAAGAGTGATGGACAGCATCGCCGGCTTCGCTTGGAGGTCGGTTTACTGTTACGTCCTTTCAGCGGAGCCGACACGCCGCAGAGGAGGCGCACTCAAGAACGGCGGTGAAACGGACCGACATGCCAGGAAGACCGTGGTTGCCTGCGGACTGCTGGTTGTGTGTGTTTTACGCGGTGATATACGTGCTCGCATCTGGGAGGCGGGTCTCCGTGGCGCCGAGTGGATATGTGCTCGTTGATATGTCCGCGCCAATTCCCTTACTAGGGACCTGGGGAAATAGAGAGGGGTTAAAAAAGCCATGGTTCAGGACCAGAGAGCATTCTTCTGAATGTCGCTAAGATTGCAACATGTAAGACGAAAATAAATTCGTTCTGTTACGAGAGCTCCTCTTCTCCGTGGTCTTTCAACGCCGAGCCGGTCTTCACTACCTTCGGCTCCGGCCCTACATCCGGAGACACGACAGCGCCTTAGCGTTTCGCCTCTATCGAAACGCGGCCGCCGCGGTCGGGTTCAAACCCGGTTACTGCGGAATAGTAGCCGAGCGCCCTAACCGCTGAGCCAACGCGGCGGGTACCACCAACACCTGCCGCACATCTTGCCTTCTTCCGCCAAGGAACGTACTCGCGGGCCCGCCACTTATGTGACAGCCCCAAGAGCCGACTAGACTCATATCCCATTCTCCTGTCCAGCACACTTGCCCCTGCCTCTTGGCACCTAACCAATCTGCAGTAGTGGGAGGCGACTAGGCACGGCCAAGACGCCACAACCAGCACCCTGAAGGCCGTCCAATATGCTGCTGCGTAATTTTCTTTATTTTAGGCCTTCACATCAATAAACGTTTTTCACCACCACTCCGTTTCGATGGAGGCAGAAAGCAAATGTCACCCGTGCGGGGCGCAATGTAAGTACACGTTAACGATCCCCAGGTGGTCGAAATTATTCCAGAGCCCTCCAATGCGGCAGTTCTTTAAATTCTTTCCCACCCAACTTCCTCCCTTCCCGCACGGCGCGGTTGAAGTGTCCACAAGAAATAAGACATTTACCACACCTGCCATTTCCTCATAAGCAATCATGCAGCAGTAGCTAAAAAGCAACGGACCGACGCCGTTGGCAGAGACTAAGATTGTAGTGAATCGAAACCCTTCGTCGCCGGCAGCCCCAGACCAAGCTCCGAGTTCCAGCCAGCGCGCGCATTCCGAGCGTCAAAGCGTGTGGCGTCATCTTCATCAGCCGCTTGTCGCAGCGCGCTGCTCACAACCAGAAGAAAACACTCGCGTCTCCAGATCGCAACAAAGCGCAACAAATTGTAACACTTGCCAAAAATATACCAACTTCGTTAATCTCTAGCATAGACGTCATCGGCTCACGCAATTCTATACGCGCCATAACCCACTAAATAGTGAAGAATACGTGGCATTCACCTGCACTTCTTTCTTTGCACTCACATGAAATATTACCTTCCCTTTCTTTGCTTTAATTTTACCGAGATAACGCGCAACAATTTGACCACCAACGCCTCCCGATAATCCGCCGATCTCCTAACGTAGGCATGCATCATCTGCACTTGCAAAAAACAATGTGTCATTAAGGTTTATCCCACTCGGTCTTTCAAATATTATATTTAATATACACTGCTCTATATAGCGGATCTAAATAAAAAATCAATTTCAAACAAAAACACAGCAATACCCCAAAAACACTTTTCACTCTTAGAACACTAAAAGCTTTTAGTTCAAAGACAAGAAAGAAGAAAGTGCCCTCCGCAATGGCCGAAGGTATTCTGCTCCAACTATTCTTCGCATGCTTTCTTTGTAAGTCAGCATCCCAACCCGTGAAGTGTGACACTCTCGAGTGGTCTCCTTCTGCGCCTGCTGACTACGAAAAGAAGGACGCCTTAACAGCGACGGTAAGTGTTGTCCCCAAAGATGCCACCCTCACTTGCTCCGTCAAAGCGCAGGTGAAGATCGTAGAACTGTATGCTGTTGTGGCCAAGTACAAGGACGGAAAGATAACCAAAGTCAGCGACATCTTGAAGGGCACCTTTTCCGGGTTCACTCCACCCGACGGCGTAGCAGAGGCTGCCTGCGCAGCATCGAACGAGAAATACGTCAAAGGCACCCAACCGTTGCAAGCTGACGAGGTCAAGTTCCAGTGGACTGCGGACAACTCGGCTTTAGGCAGCGCTGGTGTTGAAGCGCAAGTACTTGTTGTGATCTGCGAAAAAGGGACCAAAATAAGCTGTTCAAAGATACTGGCCTCCACAAAAGCAGCTCTTACACCAGCCGGCCCTCAAACTCCGGAACCCGTGAAGTGTGACACTCTCGAGTGGTCTCCTTCTGCGCCTGCTGACTACGAAAAGAAGGACGCCTTAACAGCGACGATAAGTGTTGTGCCCAAAGATGCCACCCTCACTTGCTCCGTCAAAGCGCAGGTGAAGATCGTAGAACTGTATGCTGTTGTGGCCAAGTACAAGGACGGAAAGATAACCAAAGTCAGCGACATTTTGAAGGGCACCTTTTCCGGGTTCACTCCACCCGACGGCGTAGCAGAGGCTGCCTGCGCAGCATCGAACGAGAAATACGTCAAAGGCACCCAACCGTTGCAAGCTGATGAGGTCAAGTTCCAGTGGACTGCGGACAACTCGGCTTTAGGCAGCGCTGGTGTTGAAGCGCAAGTACTTGTTGTGATCTGCGAAAAAGGGACCAAAATAAGCTGTTCAAAGATACTGGCCTCCACAAAAGCAGCTCTTACACCAGCCGGCCCTCAAACTCCGGAACCCGTGAAGTGTGACACTCTCGAGTGGTCTCCTTCTGCGCCTGCTGACTACGAAAAGAAGGACGCCTTAACAGCGACGATAAGTGTTGTGCCCAAAGATGCGACCCTCACTTGCTCCGTCAAAGCGCAGGTGAAGATCGTAGAACTGTATGCTGTTGTGGCCAAGTACAAGGACGGAAAGATAACCAAAGTCAGCGACATTTTGAAGGGCACCTTTTCCGGGTTCACTCCACCCGACGGCGTAGCAGAGGCTGCCTGCGCAGCATCGAACGAGAAATACGTCAAAGGCACCCAACCGTTGCAAGCTGATGAGGTCAAGTTCCAGTGGACTGCGGACAACTCGGCTTTAGGCAGCGCTGGTGTTGAAGCGCAAGTACTTGTTGTGATCTGCGAAAAAGGGACCAAAATAAGCTGTTCAAAGATACTGGCCTCCACAAAAGCAGCTCTTACACCAGCCGGCCCTCAAACTCCGGAACCCGTGAAGTGTGACACTCTCGAGTGGTCTCCTTCTGCGCCTGCTGACTACGAAAAGAAGGACGCCTTAACAGCGACGATAAGTGTTGTGCCCAAAGATGCCACCCTCACTTGCTCCGTCAAAGCGCAGGTGAAGATCGTAGAACTGTATGCTGTTGTGGCCAAGTACAAGGACGGAAAGATAACCAAAGTCAGCGACATTTTGAAGGGCACCTTTTCCGGGTTCACTCCACCCGACGGCGTAGCAGAGGCTGCCTGCGCAGCATCGAACGAGAAATACGTCAAAGGCACCCAACCGTTGCAAGCTGACGAGGTCAAGTTCCAGTGGACTGCGGACAACTCGGCTTTAGGCAGCGCTGGTGTTGAAGCGCAAGTACTTGTTGTGATCTGCGAAAAAGGGACCAAAATAAGCTGTTCAAAGATACTGGCCTCCACAAAAGCAGCTCTTACACCAGCCGGCCCTCAAACTCCGGAACCCGTGAAGTGTGACACTCTCGAGTGGTCTCCTTCTGCGCCTGCTGACTACGAAAAGAAGGACGCCTTAACAGCGACGATAAGTGTTGTCCCCAAAGATGCGACCCTCACTTGCTCCGTCAAAGCGCAGGTGAAGATCGTAGAACTGTATGCTGTTGTGGCCAAGTACAAGGACGGAAAGATAACCAAAGTCAGCGACATTTTGAAGGGCACCTTTTCCGGCTTCGTTCCAAGCGACGGCCTGAATGAGGCTCCCTGCGCTGCCTCGAACGAGAAATACGTCAAAGGCACCCAACCGTTGCAAGCTGAAGAGGTCAAGTTCCAGTGGACTGCGGACAACTCGGCTTTAGGCAGCGCTGGTGTTGAAGCGCAAGTACTTGTTGTGATCTGCGAAAAAGGGACCAAAATAAGCTGTTCAAAGATACTGGCCTCCACAAAAGCAGCTCTTACACCAGCCGGCCCTCAAACTCCGGAACCCGTGAAGTGTGACACTCTCGAGTGGTCTCCTTCTGCGCCTGCTGACTACGAAAAGAAGGACGCCTTAACAGCGACGATAAGTGTTGTCCCCAAAGATGCCACCCTCACTTGCTCCGTCAAAGCGCAGGTGAAGATCGTAGAACTGTATGCTGTTGTGGCCAAGTACAAGGACGGAAAGATAACCAAAGTCAGCGACATTTTGAAGGGCGCCTTTTCCGGCTTCGTTCCAAGCGACGGCCTGAATGAGGCTCCCTGCGCTGCCTCGAACGAGAAATACGTCAAAGGCACCCAACCGTTGCAAGCTGAAGAGGTCAAGTTCCAGTGGACTGCGGACAACTCGGCTTTAGGCGGCGCTGGAGTTGAAGCGCAAGTACTTGTTGTGATCTGCGAAAAAGGGACCAAAATAAGCTGTTCAAAGATACTGGCCTCCACAAAAGCAGCTCTTACACCAGCCGGCCCTCAAACTCCGGAACCCGTGAAGTGTGACACTCTCGAATGGTCTCCTTCTGCGCCTGCTGACTACGAAAAGAAGGACGCCTTAACAGCGACGATAAGTGTTGTCCCCAAAGATGCCACCCTCACTTGCTCCGTCAAAGCGCAGGTGAAGATCGTAGAACTGTATGCTGTTGTGGCCAAGTACAAGGACGGAAAGATAACCAAAGTCAGCGACATTTTGAAGGGCGCCTTTTCCGGCTTCGTTCCAAGCGACGGCCTGAATGAGGCTGCCTGCGCTGCCTCGAACGAGAAATACGTCAAAGGCACCCAACCGTTGCAAGCTGAAGAGGTCAAGTTCCAGTGGACTGCGGACAACTCGGCTTTAGGCAGCGCTGGTGTTGAAGCGCAAGTACTTGTTGTGATCTGCGAAAAAGGGACCAAAATAAGCTGTTCAAAGATACTGGCCTCCACAAAAGCAGCTCTTACACCAGCCGGCCCTCAAACTCCGGAACCCGTGAAGTGTGACACTCTCGAATGGTCTCCTTCTGCGCCTGCTGACTACGAAAAGAAGGACGCCTTAACAGCGACGATAAGTGTTGTCCCCAAAGATGCCACCCTCACTTGCTCCGTCAAAGCGCAGGTGAAGATCGTAGAACTGTATGCTGTTGTGGCCAAGTACAAGGACGGAAAGATAACCAAAGTCAGCGACATTTTGAAGGGCGCCTTTTCCGGCTTCGTTCCAAGCGACGGCCTGAATGAGGCTCCCTGCGCTGCCTCGAACGAGAAATACGTCAAAGGCACCCAACCGTTGCAAGCTGAAGAGGTCAAGTTCCAGTGGACTGCGGACAACTCGGCTTTAGGCGGCGCTGGAGTTGAAGCGCAAGTACTTGTTGTGATCTGCGAAAAAGGGACCAAAATAAGCTGTTCAAAGATACTGGCCTCCACAAAAGCAGCTCTTACACCAGCCGGCCCTCAAACTCCGGAACCCGTGAAGTGTGACACTCTCGAATGGTCTCCTTCTGCGCCTGCTGACTACGAAAAGAAGGACGCCTTAACAGCGACGATAAGTGTTGTCCCCAAAGATGCCACCCTCACTTGCTCCGTCAAAGCGCAGGTGAAGATCGTAGAACTGTATGCTGTTGTGGCCAAGTACAAGGACGGAAAGATAACCAAAGTCAGCGACATTTTGAAGGGCGCCTTTTCCGGCTTCGTTCCAAGCGACGGCATGAATGAGGCTGCCTGCGCTGCCTCGAACGAGAAATACGTCAAAGGCACCCAACCGTTGCAAGCTGAAGAGGTCAAGTTCCAGTGGACTGCGGACAACTCGGCTTTAGGCGGCGCTGGAGTTGAAGCGCAAGTACTTGTTGTGATCTGCGAAAAAGGGACCAAAATAAGCTGTTCAAAGATACTGGCCTCCACAAAAGCAGCTCTTACACCAGCCGGCCCTCAAACTCCGGAACCCGTGAAGTGTGACACTCTCGAATGGTCTCCTTCTGCGCCTGCTGACTACGAAAAGAAGGACGCCTTAACAGCGACGATAAGTGTTGTGCCCAAAGATGCCACCCTCACTTGCTCCGTCAAAGCGCAGGTGAAGATCGTAGAACTGTATGCTGTTGTGGCCAAGTACAAGGACGGAGAGATAACCAAAGTCAGCGACATTTTGAAGGGCACCTTTTCCGGCTTCGTTCCAAGCGACGGCCTGAATGAGGCTCCCTGCGCTGCCTCGAACGAGAAATACGTCAAAGGCACCCAACCGTTGCAAGCTGAAGAGGTCAAGTTCCAGTGGACTGCGGACAACTCGGCTTTAGGCAGCGCTGGTGTTGAAGCGCAAGTACTTGTTGTGATCTGCGAAAAAGGGACCAAAATAAGCTGTTCAAAGATACTGGCCTCCACAAAAGCAGCTCTTACACCAGCCGGCCCTCAAACTCCGGAACCCGTGAAGTGTGACACTCTCGAATGGTCTCCTTCTGCGCCTGCTGACTACGAAAAGAAGGACGCCTTAACAGCGACGATAAGTGTTGTCCCCAAAGATGCCACCCTCACTTGCT
The DNA here is from genome assembly GCA_030143305.2 of Amblyomma americanum. Taxonomy (NCBI): domain Eukaryota; kingdom Metazoa; phylum Arthropoda; class Arachnida; order Ixodida; family Ixodidae; genus Amblyomma; species Amblyomma americanum. Next base: position 60,247 of record JARKHS020001652.1, read on the forward strand.
CCGTCAAAGCGCAGGTGAAGATCGTAGAACTGTATGCTGTTGTGGCCAAGTTCAAGGACGGAGAGATAACCAAAGTCAGCGACATTTTGAAGGGCACCTTTTCCGGGTTCGTTCCAAGCGACGGCCTGAGTGAGGCTCCCTGCGCTGCCTCGAACGAGAAATACGTCAAAGGCACCCAACCGTTGCAAGCTGAAGAGGTCAAGTTCCAGTGGACTGCGGACAACTCGGCTTTAGGCAGCGCTGGTGTTGAAGCGCAAGTACTTGTTGTGATCTGCGAAAAAGGGACCAAAATAAGCTGTTCAAAGATACTGGCCTCCACAAAAGCAGCTCTTACACCAGCCGGCCCTCAAACTCCGGAACCCGTGAAGTGTGACACTCTCGAATGGTCTCCTTCTGCGCCTGCTGACTACGAAAAGAAGGACGCCTTAACAGCGACGATAAGTGTTGTGCCCAAAGATGCCACCCTCACTTGCTCCGTCAAAGCGCAGGTGAAGATCGTAGAACTGTATGCTGTTGTGGCCAAGTTCAAGGACGGAAAGATAACCAAAGTCAGCGACATTTTGAAGGGCACCTTTTCCGGCTTCGTTCCAAGCGACGGCCTGAATGAGGCTCCCTGCGCTGCCTCGAACGAGAAATACGTCAAAGGCACCCAACCGTTGCAAGCTGAAGAGGTCAAGTTCCAGTGGACTGCGGACAACTCGGCTTTAGGCAGCGCTGGTGTTGAAGCGCAAGTACTTGTTGTGATCTGCGAAAAAGGGACCAAAATAAGCTGTTCAAAGATACTGGCCTCCACAAAAGCAGCTCTTACACCAGCCGGCCCTCAAACTCCGGAACCCGTGAAGTGTGACACTCTCGAATGGTCTCCTTCTGCGCCTGCTGACTACGAAAAGAAGGACGCCTTAACAGCGACGATAAGTGTTGTGCCCAAAGATGCCACCCTCACTTGCTCCGTCAAAGCGCAGGTGAAGATCGTAGAACTGTATGCTGTTGTGGCCAAGTACAAGGACGGAGAGATAACCAAAGTCAGCGACATTTTGAAGGGCACCTTTTCCGGCTTCGTTCCAAGCGACGGCCTGAGTGAGGCTCCCTGCGCTGCCTCGAACGAGAAATACGTCAAAGGCACCCAACCGTTGCAAGCTGAAGAGGTCAAGTTCCAGTGGACTGCGGACAACTCGGCTTTAGGCAGCGCTGGTGTTGAAGCGCAAGTACTTGTTGTGATCTGCGAAAAAGGGACCAAAATAAGCTGTTCAAAGATACTGGCCTCCACAAAAGCAGCTCTTACACCAGCCGGCCCTCAAACTCCGGAACCCGTGAAGTGTGACACTCTCGAATGGTCTCCTTCTGCGCCTGCTGACTACGAAAAGAAGGACGCCTTAACAGCGACGATAAGTGTTGTCCCCAAAGATGCCACCCTCACTTGCTCCGTCAAAGCGCAGGTGAAGATCGTAGAACTGTATGCTGTTGTGGCCAAGTACAAGGACGGAGAGATAACCAAAGTCAGCGACATTTTGAAGGGCACCTTTTCCGGCTTCGTTCCAAGCGACGGCCTGAGTGAGGCTCCCTGCGCTGCCTCGAACGAGAAATACGTCAAAGGCACCCAACCGTTGCAAGCTGAAGAGGTCAAGTTCCAGTGGACTGCGGACAACTCGGCTTTAGGCAGCGCTGGTGTTGAAGCGCAAGTACTTGTTGTGATCTGCGAAAAAGGGACCAAAATAAGCTGTTCAAAGATACTGGCCTCCACAAAAGCAGCTCTTACACCAGCCGGCCCTCAAACTCCGGAACCCGTGAAGTGTGACACTCTCGAATGGTCTCCTACTGCGCCTGCTGACTACGAAAAGAAGGACGCCTTAACAGCGACGATAAGTGTTGTCCCCAAAGATGCCACCCTCACTTGCTCCGTCAAAGCGCAGGTGAAGATCGTAGAACTGTATGCTGTTGTGGCCAAGTTCAAGGACGGAGAGATAACCAAAGTCAGCGACATTTTGAAGGGCACCTTTTCCGGCTTCGTTCCAAGCGACGGCCTGAGTGAGGCTCCCTGCGCTGCCTCGAACGAGAAATACGTCAAAGGCACCCAACCGTTGCAAGCTGAAGAGGTCAAGTTCCAGTGGACTGCGGACAACTCGGCTTTAGGCAGCGCTGGTGTTGAGGCGCAAGTACTTGTTGTGATCTGCGAAAAAGGTACCAAAATAAGCTGTTCAAAGATACTGGCCTCCACAAAAGCAGCTCTTACACCAGCCGGCCCTCAAACTCCGGAACCCGTGAAGTGTGACACTCTCGAATGGTCTCCTTCTGCGCCTGCTGACTACGAAAAGAAGGACGCCTTAACAGCGACGATAAGTGTTGTCCCCAAAGATGCCACCCTCACTTGCTCCGTCAAAGCGCAGGTGAAGATCGTAGAACTGTATGCTGTTGTGGCCAAGTTCAAGGACGGAGAGATAACCAAAGTCAGCGACATTTTGAAGGGCACCTTTTCCGGCTTCGTTCCAAGCGACGGCCTGAGTGAGGCTCCCTGCGCTGCCTCGAACGAGAAATACGTCAAAGGCACCCAACCGTTGCAAGCTGAAGAGGTCAAGTTCCAGTGGACTGCGGACAACTCGGCTTTAGGCAGCGCTGGTGTTGAGGCGCAAGTACTTGTTGTGATCTGCGAAAAAGGGACCAAAATAAGCTGTTCAAAGATACTGGCCTCCACAAAAGCAGCTCTTACACCAGCCGGCCCTCAAACTCCGGAACCCGTGAAGTGTGACACTCTCGAATGGTCTCCTTCTGCGCCTGCTGACTACGAAAAGAAGGACGCCTTAACAGCGACGATAAGTGTTGTCCCCAAAGATGCCACCCTCACTTGCTCCGTCAAAGCGCAGGTGAAGATCGTAGAACTGTATGCTGTTGTCGCCAAGTTCAAGGACGGAGAGATAACCAAAGCCAGCGACATTCTGAAGGGCACCTTTTCCGGGTTCACTCCACCCGACGGCGTGGCAGAGGCTGCCTGCGCAGCATCGAATGAGAAATACGTCAAAGGCACCCAAACGTTGCAAGCTGAAGAGGTCAAGTTCCAGTGGACTGCGGACAACTCGGCTTTAGGCACCGCTGGTGTTGCAGGCGCAAGTACTTGTTGTGATCTGCGAAAAAGGGACCAAAATAAGCTGTTCGAAGATACTGGCCTCCACAAAAGCAGCTCTTACACCGGGCACCGCACCGCCACCCCAAGGCCCGGAACCCGTCAAGTGTGACACTCTCGAATGGTCTCCCCCTGCGCCTGCTGGCTACGAAAAGAAGGGCACCTTAACAGCAACAATAAGCGTTCTCCCCAAAGATGCAACCCTCACTTGCTCCGTCAAAGCGTTAGTGAAGATCGTAGAACTGTATGCTGTTGTCGCCAAGTTCAAGGACGGAGAGATAACCAAAGCCAGCGACATTCTGAAGGGCACCTTTTCCGGGTTCACTCCACCCGACGGCGTGGCAGAGGCTGCCTGCGCAGCATCGAATGAGAAATACGTCAAAGGCACCCAAACGTTGCAAGCTGAAGAGGTAAAGTTCAAGTGGACTGCGGACAACTCGGCTTTAGGCAGCACAGGAGTAGAGGCGCAAGTACTTGTTGTGATCTGCGAAAAAGGGACCAAAATAAGCTGTTCAAAGATACTGGCCTCCTCAAAAGCAGCTCTTACACCGGGCGGCGCGCCACCAACCCAAGGCCCGGAACCTGTAAAGTGCGACACCCTGGAATGGTCTCCCTCTGCGCCTGCTGACTACGAAAAGAAGGACGGTTTAACAGCAACAATAAGCGTTGTCCCCAAAGATGCAACCCTCACTTGCTCCGTCAAAGCGTTGGTGAAGATCGTAGAACTGTATGCTGTTGTCGCCAAGTTCAAGGACGGAGAGATAACCAAAGCCAGCGACATTCTGAAGGGCACCTTTTCCGGGTTCACTCCACCCGACGGCGTTGCAGAGGCTGCCTGCGCAGCATCGAATGAGAAATACGTCAAAGGCACCCAGCACGTTGCAAGCTGAAGAGGTCAAGTTCCAGTGGACTGCGGACAGCTCGGCTTTAGGCAGCGCTGGTGTTGAGGCGCAAGTACTTGTTGTGATCTGCGAAAAAGGGACCAAAATAAGCTGTTCAAAGATACTGGCCTCCTCAAAAGCAGCTCTTACACCGGGCGGCGCGCCACCAACCCAAGGCCCGGAACCTGTAAAGTGCGACACCCTGGAATGGTCTCCCTCTGCGCCTGCTGACTACGAAAAGAAGGACGGTTTAACAGCAACAATAAGCGTTGCCCCCAAAGATGCAACCCTCACTTGCTCCGTCAAAGCGTTGGTGAAGATCGTAGAACTGTATGCTGTTGTCGCCAAGTTCAAGGACGGAGAGATAACCAAAGTCAGCGACATTTTGAAGGGCACCTTTTCCGGGTTCACTCCACCTGACGGCATTACAGAGGCTGCCTGCGCAGCATCGAATGAGAAATACGTCAAAGGCACCCAGCAGTTGCAAGCTGAAGAGGTCAAGTTCCAGTGGACTGCGGACAGCTCGGCTTTAGGCAGCGCTGGTGTTGAAGCGCAAGTACTTGTTGTGATCTGCGAAAAAGGGACCAAAATAAGCTGTTCAAAGATACTGGCCTCCACAAAAGCAGCTCTTACACCGGGCGGCGCGCCACCAACCCAAGGCCCGGAACCTGTAAAGTGCGACACCCTGGAATGGTCTCCCTCTGCGCCTGCTGACTACGAAAAGAAGGACGGTTTAACAGCAACAATAAGCGTTGCCCCCAAAGATGCAACCCTCACTTGCTCCGTCAAAGCGTTGGTGAAGATAGTAGAACTGTATGCTGTTGTCGCCAAGTTCAAGGACGGGGAGATAACCAAAGCCAGCGACATTCTGAAGGGCACCTTTTCCGGGTTCACTCCACCCGACGGCATGGCAGAGGCTGCCTGCGCAGCATCGAATGAGAAATACGTCAAAGGCACCCAGCAGTTGCAAGCTGAAGAGGTCAAGTTCCAGTGGACTGCGGACAGCTCGGCTTTAGGCAGCGCTGGTGTTGAAGCGCAAGTACTTGTTGTGATCTGCGAAAAAGGGACCAAAATAAGCTGTTCAAAGATACTGGCCTCCACAAAAGCAGCGCTTACACCGGGCGGCGCGCCACCAACCCAAGGCCCGGAACCTGTAAAGTGCGACACCCTGGAATGGTCTCCCTCTGCGCCTGCTGACTACGAAAAGAAGGACGGTTTAACAGCAACAATAAGCGTTGCCCCCAAAGATGCAACCCTCACTTGCTCCGTCAAAGCGTTGGTGAAGATCGTAGAACTGTATGCTGTTGTCGCCAAGTTCAAGGACGGAGAGATAACCAAAGCCAGCGACATTCTGAAGGGCACCTTTTCCGGGTTCACTCCACCCGACGGCATGGCAGAGACTGCCTGCGCAGCATCGAATGAGAAATACGTCAAAGGCACCCAAACGTTGCAAGCTGAAGAGGTCAAGTTCCAGTGGACTGCGGACAACTCGGCTTTAGGCAGCACAGGAGTAGAGGCGCAAGTACTTGTTGTGATCTGCGAAAAAGGGACCAAAATAAGCTGTTCAAAGATACTGGCCTCCTCGAAAGCAGCTCTTACACCGGGCGGCGCGCCACCAACCCAAGGCCCGGAACCTGTAAAGTGCGACACCCTGGAGTGGTCTCCCTCTGCGCCTGCTGACTACGAAAAGAAGGACGGTTTAACTGCGACTATAAGTGTTGTGCCCAATCATGGGACCCTGACGTGCTCCGTCAAAGCGCCTGTGAAGATCGTCGAAATGTATGCTGTTGTCGCCAAGTTCAAAGATGGAAACAGAAGACGAAGACGTCGCGATGTTTTGAAGGGCACCTTTTCGGGGTTCACTCCTAGCGACGGCGTGAAAGAGGCTACCTGCGCAAGATCGAAAGGTATATACGTCAAAGGCACCAAATCTTTGCAAGCTGAAGAGGTCACGTTCCAGTGGACTGCGGATAGCTCAGTTTTACGCAGATCTGGTGTTCAAGTGCAAGTGCTTGCTGTGATCTGCGAAAAAGGCGCGGGGACCAAAATACGCTGTTCAAAGATACTGTCCTCAACAAAAGCAGCTCTTCCGTCGCCGAAGACAGATGGCGATGACAACAGCGGTTCATCATTTTTTATGAGCGCTCTTGTTGCGGGATTTCTTGTTGTTCTCAGCTTGCTTGCCTTTGGACTCCCAGGAAGACAGGTCGTCTTAGTCACGGCTTCTCTACATTAAAGCCTTGTTTCCGGTAACCTGTGCTACGATTTTGTATTTTTCTTCTGGTAATGGGAAAGCGCGGCATATCACTCCATCAGCAAGAGACATTGTTCAGTGGCTTGACTCTCACGGCCAGAGTCGTGTAGCAGACTTGTAAAATAACATCGGTGAAGACACTGCTTTGCTTTGTTTACCTCCTAGAAGCTATAGCATGATAATACCAGGAAGAATTATCTTGCGTGTGGGTTTGGAAGTTTTGATTGCACAAGTTTTCCAATAATTTGCACATAAACCTGAAATTGTTATTCTCCCTGTTGCTCATGATCATTCTTTCTACACTGCAGCAGTCTGTAAAGCGTATCATTGCTGACTGGCTCCTCAGTCTTTCTCTCTTGTTTTAGGCTGTGCTTTCATTCAAATGGTGCACACTGCGCGCGTTTTCAAGCGCGTTTTGATGCAGGCACGCTTTCAACGTTGTCATGTTCGCTGCACCATGTTAATATATTATTTTCCTTATTGCCATCCATGCTACATGAAAAATCCTGAAACAAAATCGCCGAAAGAATATTAGCCTTCGCAGGGTGAGAGATCTACACCCCTCGGGTGGGCACCTGGACTTCTGTCTGGCGCTTTAAGCAGCTCGCATTGCGCTGATAGGCGAGCTGCTCAAAGTTCCAGCTACAAGTCCAGATGCCCATCGCCTATCAGTACTGTGCAGCCGCCGCGGTGACTTAGTGGTTACGGCGCTCGGCTGCTGACCCGAAAGACGCGGGTTCTATCCCAGCCGCGGCTGTGGAATTTTGATGGAGGCGAAATTCTAGAGGCCCGTGTACTGTGTGACGTCAGTGCAAGTTAAAGACCACCAGATGGTCGAAATTTCCGGAGCCCTTCACTACATGGTTACACATAATTGCGCTTTTGGAATGACTTGGGACAACACAGAGAACGACACAAACACTGGTGCGCACCAGCGTTTGTGTCGTCCCTGTGTTGTCCGAGGTCATTTCAAAACCGCAATTATGTGTGACCATGATAACTACCAACTCGCCCAATTTGACACCCTCTTAATATTCTCTTCACTACGGCGTCTCTCATAGTTCAGTCGCTTTAAGAAAAACCCTCATAAACCATATCAGCGCAATGCAGCTTCGCACTTTTCTAAAGAGCGTTTGCACTTGTAAAGTTTTCGGTACACGTTTATCTTTGAGAAGTGACGGCTTCATGCGAAAAATGCCGCGCGCACAAACGAGGAACGAACTCAAGATAGAGAAATTCATTAATGACGCAAAAATTAACGATGTTATAAGCAGTTTTTCTGCGTTTACTGAACAACGAGAGCTCAGAGGTGCGCAAAAGATGGTTTGGTTTGTGGGGTTTAACGTCCCAAAGCTACTCAGGCTATGAAGGACGCCGTAGTGGAAGGCTCTGAATTTTCGACGACCTAGGGTTTTTGAACATGCACTGACATGGCAGAGTGGGTGGTGGTGGTGGTAAAAACATTTATTAATTATAGAGAGAGGTGTTGGGGTCCGTGACCTGAAGGGTCACGCCCTTACAACCACTAGGTGGGGATGCCTAGTCAGGCACCCCATTGGCGGTTGCCGCAGCCCGGGCACGCTGCGTTAAGGCCCATTGGGCCTGGAGGGTGCAGCAGCCGGACAGGGTCGCCTCCCAGTCCTCTCGGGTGGGGTTTGAGATAGGGGGTAGGGATGGGTTCTGCTGGCAGGCCCACACCATGTGGTAGGTGTCCGACACCTCCCCACAGTGAGAGCACCGCCCGTCGAATTGAGGATTGAAATGCTTTAGAGTTGCCGGGCACAGCATCGTGTTAGTGAGCAGGCGCAGGAGTACCCGCTCGTTGGCCTTCCCCAGCCCTTTGCAAGGAGTGGGAAGAGTTTGGTGGGTGGATTTGTAGTAATCGCATATTTCCTTGAAAGTGTAAACCGGATTGAAATCGGAGTCCTGGTCATCGTCGGGTCCCGAGGGAAACGCCCGGAGAGAGAGCGCGCGGGCCGCGGCGTCGGCTGCTTCGTTTCCGTGGAGGCCTTGGTGACCTGGAGCCCAAATAATAGATCGGTGCGCAGGATCGGAGTCCCGGCTACAATTTTGATAGATGCGATAAGCCAGGGCAGTAGCCCACCCTTGCTCGACGTTTCGACAAGCCCCTCGCGAGTCGGTGATTATGTATTTGGAGGAGGAGTCGGAGGCTGCCAGGGCGATGGCGACCTCTTCTGCGTGAATTGCTGACTGGGCCTTGAAAGTAAGGGCGTCTACTGTTTTGCCCTCGTGGACGACCGCGGCCGTGTACCATCCCTTGGGGTCCGGGCCGGAGGCGTCCACGTAGAAGACTCCTGGTTTATTCCAAAAATGGCGGTTCAAAGCTTCCGCCCGCGCCTGGCGCCTGCCATTATGGTCCTCTTTGGACATGTTGGTGGGGAGAGGCCGCACGTGGAGGGCGCGTCTCCAGTGTACGGGAAGGCGGCATCTCTCCTCTGTGAATTGGGTGTGCTGGATGTGAAGCCGGGCTAGAAGGCGGCGACCCGACCCTGTCTTTGTGAGACGAGTGTATTGGTTGGTGAGCTGGGCAGAGTAGACGGGCCTCCAGCATTTCGCCTCCATTTTAACATGAACGCCGCGCCCGGGATCTTTACGGTCGGCAGCCGAGCACGATAACTACTGAGCGAGCCTCCGCGGCAACTAGAAGCGCGCAAAAGAGGTTTCTGGGGCGATTTCATGTGGCGCCCCTGACCCCAGCCCGAAGCAACAAGGAGTCATGACTTTCGATACGGCGAAGCGTCAGTGCCTCCGAAAACAGCTGGCGAAACCCGAGGACAGAATAATAATTGGTATTTGTGGAAGGGAGATGGCGCAGTATCTCTCTCATATATCGCTGGACACCTGAACCGCGCCGTAAGGGAAGGAATAAAGGAGGGAGTGAAAGAAGAAAGGAAGAAAGAGGTGCCGTAGTGTAGGGCTCTGGAATAATTTCGACCGCCTAAGGATCTTTAACGTGCACGAACATCGCACAGCACACGGGCGCCTTAGCGTTTTGCCTCCGTAAAAACGCAGCCGCCGCGGTCGGGTTCGAACCCGGGAACTCCGGATCAGTGTAGCCGAGCGCCCTAATCACTTGGCCACCGCGGCGGGTAAACCGAGGACAGATGAGCATCTTTTACAGCACCTTTAAGATAAGAAGGGCGGAGTAATTTAAAAGCAGTATTTTGAGGATCAGCGCTTTCTTCGGTATAATATTTTCAGTAGTGCTATGCATCAGAATAAAGCTATTTTATGTTAATTGACAGAATGCTTAATAATCATAATAGATGACGTTTTAACTATTTGAGATAGGGGCCACATTCATTGAGAGGATTGGCCATATCAATATTTGGAAAATCTAAAATCTCCCGCGTAGAGCTTTCTTTTGAGAGAGATGAAATTCTGCGGGCCATTGTTTTATTGACCCATCTGCAGTTTTGGTGGTGGTAATGGTCAGTTTTGTAAACGATACTCAGGAGGCCGGTAGTTTTCCATCCCTCCAGCCTCAAGGAAGGGGCGGCAGCTATCTTCCCAACGCGTAATATAAGACGCATGAAAGCGATCAGCTGTTTATCAAAGCGGCGCCATTGTACAGAGGAGACCCTGATGTCATGCGCTGTGCGAAGCCAGTGCACGTTCAACAACCCCAGGGGGCTAAAATTAATTTTGGGCCCTATACTTTAGCGCCGCCTTCTCTCTTCCGTCTTTCAGTGACTTTGCAGTCACTTCTATTACGGTGCGGTTGAGATGTCCACCGAGAAGTGAGAGTTACTGCTCATTTCCTATTAACTATTTATTACTCTGTAGCGTGCGCAAGCATGGCTACATTCCCCCCTCCCAATAATGGTGATAAAAGCGTTTTATTTTGAAATAAAATTGGTCGTCGATCTCCCTATAATTGGAACCGCTGTAGACCTTTCGGTCAACTGCTGAACTTTGGGGTCTCATCTGGACAGCATTTCCTCCCACTCCTCAATCGTCGATTCTTTTATCCTTTCTATTTCTGAGCTGTTTTGGTAGGCCCATACCATGTTGTGTACATCCGCCTCTATACCACAGTGTCTACATTGTGGCTTCTGGGTAGATTTCGTGAATTCTTTTGGGGTTTTAATATGCTGTAAGTTTGATTTTCTCCAGAAACTCCTTTTCCTTATCTTCTTCCTGACGAAAATTCAAAGCATGTGCATGGTGGGTAACTCGTGCTAGACAGCATTAGGAACACAATAACAAGTATCCCTTCTCTCAAACGTGGATTTAAAAAATCTGTATGCCGATTTAAACGTTTCAGTTTTAGTAAAAAGGTGCTGAACATGACACAAGCGAGGAAGTTAGCAGAAGCACCAATGTGTAAGCCAGCGGCAAATTTAAGTCGCGGAATTTCTTGCTTGCTTTGCTTCGCTTTGCTTTGCTTTGCTTTGCTTGCTCCTTTCCTCCCTTGCCTTTCATTCTAGAAATGCAGCGACTCTCATTTTCTTTCTCTTCCCGCTCTCAGTATTCGCGAATTTGAAACATTGCGTGCGTGGTGTTCGTATTTCCGCACAAAGCCATTTTCCGTTCTTCGATCTCCCAGTTTACAGGTACCCTGTCGTTGCGTCGTCCAAACTGTCAGCCTATGCCCTTTTACTAATCCGTTTCTCCCCTCTAAACGCACCTGTTTCCAGCAATTCACAGCCTCTGTCTCGGCCACTCCCCGTAGTGGGTATGTGTCATCTTTATTTCAGGCCAACCAACCTTTTTGTGGTACTTCCCCGGAAGGTTTGGTTTTCTTCGCTAATGACGGATTCGAAACAGAAGGGAAAACAGAAACGGATGGAAATTACGCCGTGCGGAGCAGCTGTGGCGCTTGAAGGACTGGTACGGAATGCGACGAACACAAGACGCACGTTCCGAAACGAGTGGTATGCCAACTGTTCATAGCGACCAGACGGCTACACTTGGCCGTAAACTAGATATGAGCGTGCCATAGGCGATGACCAAGTACATTCGTGGTCATGGAACTTAGTGAGCCTCAATGGCCGGCCAGCGCCGCTTTCAGGGTGAGGACACCGCCCTCGGCAGCGGGATGTTGGGTCCTACTCTCCCGTTCGGCTACATTGGAAGCAATGCGGCGGCGGGCTGCTTCGAACAGAAAACTGCCTCCACCGAGTGATATTCCGCAATTTTAGCGCGATAGCATTAAGGAGCTCGAGTCGCAGAAAAGCCGGTGTCGTCGGCGTCTTTGGCCGTGAGCGACGAAAAATGACGCATCTCGGTGGACACCAGAACCGCGCCGTAAGGAAAGAGATTTTCCTTCCCTTACGGCGCGGTACGGGTGCCCAGCGAGAATTGTGACAGGCGTCATTTGCTTTCCTTAAAACCAATTTTCATTTCAATTCCCTTTCCTTACAGGCGTCCTTTCCTTAAATTGTCCAACAGGCCAAGCGTCGCGCCGAACTGGCGTCGGCGTTCCGTGGACTCCTTGGCAGCCCTGCAACACGCTTTCGCGTCTCATTCTGAAAGGCGAAGCTTAAGCGTCCTCCAAAATTTTTGTACTCCCAAGTGGGGTACCGGTCGTACATTCCGAAACAACATTAGTGTCCCTAGCCGTTAGCGGCGAAACCTGCAGGGGAAGAGCGCTGAGACCCGCCGCGGTGGCTCTGTGGTTAGCGCGCTCGGCTACTGATCCGGAGTACCCGGGTCCAAACCCGACCGCGGCGGCAGCGTTTCGATGGGGGCGAAACGCAAAGGCGCCCGTGTGCTGTGCAATGTCAATGCACGTTAAAGATTTCCAGGTGGTCTAAATTATTCCGAAGCCCTCCACTACGGCACCTCTTTCTTCTCTTAGTCCCTCCTTTATCTCTTCCCTTACGGCGCGGTTCACGTGTCCGTGAGACAAATACTGCAAATACCAATTTTCATTTTCACTTCTTAAATCTACTTATGTGCTTTCAATGCGAAAACATTGTTATTTCCTTTTTACTTTGTGTGTGTGTGTGTGTGTGTGTGTGTGTGTGTGTGTGTGTGTGTGTGTGTGTGTGTGTGTGTGTGTGTGTGTGTGTGTGTGTGTGTGTGTGTGTGTGTGTGTGTGTGTGTGTGTGTGTGTGTGTGTGTGTGTGTGTGTGTGTGTGTGTGTGTGTGTGTGTGTGTGTGTGCGCGCGCGTGCGTGCGTGCGTGCGTGCGTGCGTGCGTGCGTGCGTGTGTGTCACGTTTGGAAGACTCGGGCTGCATTTTTTTCGCTTTCCAAAAGTTCGCGGCCGACGGTTAGGGACGGATTGATAGGTAGGTAGAGTGACTTGACTCCCCGTAACATTATCACTCCCCTTACCAGGCAGTTCAAGTTTTTACTCTGCTCTCTTGAGATCCAGGTAAGGGGTGGCGCACACGAGCCGATTAACGACGAAAGCCTTAACGAGCCGACGTGTGTTGCGCTCTGTCATGCCCTGTCGCGGAGTTGCCACGCGTTTAACGAGCCGTATGGTCTGCTGGACCGAAGTCTTCAACCTGTGCGGCGTTATTTGTTGCATGTTGTTGTTGTTACTTTGTTGACAGGCGTACAAGGCGCCTCTAGGCCTCCCCAGAAACACGTACACCACGAGACTTCTGTCTCTTGGCGGCCAAAACACCCTTGAAGAGCTCACTGAGGCATAACTTACATCTCAAGAGCAGCGGCTCAGGCAGACAGATACAGGGCTCTAAATTTGCGAAGCTTAAGCATACAGGGCGCGTACCCTTCAGGCCAGGTGATTATACCTACACAGATGCGCGAACGCATTCGGGTCAAACCTATCCCCAAGAGCATGCAAGCGGACCGTCATGAAAACCGGAGGAGGGCCAGGGCGAAGAAGTTCAACAAAAAGTATCAAGGGGACGATAGTGCCGTGTATTTTGATGCGGCACATTATACATTTACAGGCAAATACGCTTTCGCTGCGAGCGCGGTGAGCATCTCCCGCAGGGTAGCGGCTACGGTGGTCACGGACCGAGTGGAAGAGGCCGAAGAGGCTGCAATAGCACTAGGAATCGTTCAGGAAGGTACCAGCACAATTATCCGTGATTCCAAAACAATAATAATAATAATAATAAATAATCATTGGTTTTTGGGGAAAGGAAATGGCGCAGTATCTGTCTCATATATCGCTGCACACCTGAACCGCGCCGCAAGGGAAGGAATAAAGGAGGGAGTGAAAGAAGAAAGGAAGAGGTGCCGTAGTGTAGGGCTCTGGAATAATTTCGACCGCCTAAGGATCTTTAACGTGCACGAACATCGCACAGCACACGGGCGCCTTAGCGTTTTGCCTCCGTAAAAACGCTGCCGCCGCGGTCGGGTTCGAACCCGGGAACTCCGGATCAGTGTAGCCGAGCGCCCTAACCACTTGGCCACCGCGGCGGGTAAACCGAGGACAGATGAGCATCTTTTACAGCACCTTTAAGATAAGAAGGGCGGAGTAATTTAAAAGCAGTATATTGGGAATCAGCGCTTTCTTCGGTATAATATTTTCAGTAGTGCTATGCATCAGAATAAAGCTATTTTATGTTAATTGACAGAATGCTGAATAATCATAATAGATGACGTTTTAACTATTTGAGATAGGGGCCACATTCATTGAGAGGATTGGCCATATCAATATGTGGAAAATCTAAAATCTCCCGCGTAGAGCTTTCTTTTGAGAGAGATGAAATTCTGCGGGCCATTGTTTTATTGACCCATCTGCAGTTTTGGTGGTGGTGATGGTCAGTTTTGTAAACGATACTCAGGAGGCCAGTAGTTTTCCATCCCTCCAGCCTCAAGGAAGGGGCGGCAGCTATCTTCCCAACGCGTAATATAAGACGCATGAAAGCGATCAGCTGTTTATCAAAGCGGCGCCATTGTACAGAGGAGACCCTGATGTCATGCGCTGTGCGAAGCCAGTGCACGTTCAACCAACCCAGGGGGCTAAAATTAATTTTGGGCACTATACTTTTGCGTCTTGATGGAGTCTGGTAGTATGCCCTGTGCCCTATAGGCCGCGAGCATATCGCACATTACTTATTGTGTAAATAGTTTGTACATATTACTTCTCCCCCTATCCTCTATTCCTGTCCCCTCACCTCTTTCATTTCATCTCTCCATTCTGCCTGCTGTCCTTTATTTCCGCTGCCCCAGCTCAGGTGCTTCAGTATCGATGGCAGATGCCGGGGCTAGCAAAAATCTTTTCCTTCCTTTTTACTATTATTTTTAATAAAACCACTACCACCACCACCACCACTATACTTTTGCGCCGCCTTCTCTCTTCCGTCTTTCAGTGACTTTGCAGTCACTTCTATTACGGTGCGGTTGAGATGTCCACCGAGAAGTGAGAGTTACTGCTCATTTCCTATTAACTATTTATTACTCTGTAGCGTGCGCAAGCATGGCTACATTCCCCCCTCCCAATAATGGTGATAAAAGCGTTTTATTTTGAAATAAAATTGGTCGTCGATCTCCCTATTATTGGAACCGCTGTAGACCTTTCGGTCAACTGCTGAACTTTGGTGTCTCATCTGGACAGCATTTCCTCCCACTCCTCAACCGTCGATTCTTTTATCCTTTCTATTTCAGAGCTGCTTTGGTAGGCCCATACCATGTTGTGTACATCCGCCTCTATACCACAGTGTCTACATTGTGGCTTCTGGGTAGATTTCGTGAATTCTTTTGGGGTTTTAATAAGCTGTAAGTTTGGTTTTCTCCAGAAACTCCTTTTCCTTATCTTCTTCCTGACGAAAAATCAAAGCATGTGCGTGGTGGGTAACTCGTGTTAGACAGCATTAGGAACACAAAAACAAGTATCCCTTCTCTCAAACGTGGATTTAAAAATTCTGTATGCCGATTTAAACGTTTCAGTTTTAGTAAAAAGGTGCTGAACATGACACAAGCGAGGAAGTTAGCAGAAGCACCAATGTGTAAGCCAGCGGCAAATTTAAGTCGCGGAATTGCTTGCTTGCTTTGCTTCGCTTTGCTTTGCTTTGCTTTGCTTGCTCCTTTCCTCCCTTGCCTTTCATTCTAGAAATGCAGCGACTCTCATTTTCTTTCTCTTCCCGCTCTCAGTATGCGCGAATTTGAAACATTGCGTGCGTGGTGTTCGTATTTCCGCACAAATCCATTTTCCGTTCTTCGATCTCCCAGTTTACAGGTACCCTGTCGTTGCGTCGTCCAAACTGTCAGCCTATGCCCTTTTACTAATCCGTTTCTCCCCTCTAAACGCACCTGTTTCCAGCAATTCACAGCCTCTGTCTCGGCCACTCCCCGTAGTGGGTATGTGTCATCTTTATTTCAGGCCAACCAACCTTTTTGTGGCACTTCCCCGGAAGGTTTGGTTTTCTTCGCTAATGATGGATTCGAAACAGAAGGGAAAACAGAAACGGATGGAAATTACGCCGTGCGAAGCAGCTGTGGCGCTTGAAGGACTGGTACGGAATGCGACGAACACAAGACGCACGTTCCGAAACGAGTAGTATGCCAACTGTTCATAGCGACCAGACGGCTACACTTGGCCGTAAACTAGATATGAGCGTGCCATAGGCGATGATCAAGTACATTCGTGGTCATGGAACTTAGTGTGCCTCAATGGCCGGCCAGCGCCGCTTTCAGGGTGAGGACACCGCCCTCGACAGCGGCATGTTGGGTCCCACTCTCCCGTTCGGCTACATTGGAAGCAATGCGGCGGCGGGCTGCTTCGAACAGAAAACTGCCTCCACCGAGTGATATTCCGCAATTTTAACGCGATAGCATTAAGGAGCTCGTGTCGCAGAAAAGCCGGCGTCGTCGGCGTCTTTGGCCGTGAGCGAAAAATGACGCATCTCGGTGGACACCAGAACCGCGCCGTAAGGAAAGAGATTTTCCTTCCCTTACGGCGTGGTACGGGTGCCCAGCGAGAATTGCGACAGGCGTCATTTGCTTTCCTTAAAACCAATTTTCATTTCAATTCCCTTTCCTTACAGGCGTCCTTTCCTTAAATTGTCCAACAGGCCAAGCGTCACGCCGAACTGGCGTCGGCGTTCCGTGGACTCCTTGGCAGCCCTGCAACACGCTTTCGCGTCTCATTCTGAAAGGCGAAGCATAAGCTTCCTCCAAAATTTTTGTACTCCCAAGTGGGGTACCGTAGACGTATTCGTGCTTAATACAACGAGACAAGCTGTTTAATAGCGAAACGAGCTAGTATAAAATGAAATTCGCGGTTAGTTACGCAAAAATATTTCTTTCGCAGCTATAATCTGTCGAGAAACGGCGTCTTCTCAACAGTCGTTACATCCTCACAACAGGCGTTGCATACTCCAGTAGAAGCTGTTGACCCGGATACTAGACATTTCATTACTTTTCAAACAAACAGGATTACTTATATCGAGCTGCATTTTTATATTCGCCATACCCGCCGTGCTGGCTCAGTGGTTAGAGCACTCGGCTACTGATACGGAGTACCCGGGTCCCAACCCGACCGCGAAGCAGCGTTTCTATGGGGGCGAAACACTAAGGCGCCCGTGAGCTGTGTGATGTCAGTGCACGTTAAAGATCCCCAGGTGGTCGAAATTATTTCGGAGCCCTCCACTACGGCACCTCTTTCTTCCTTTCTTCTCTTAGTCCCCACTTTATCTCTTCCCTTACGGCGCGGTTCAGATGTCAAACGATATATCTTACAGATACTGCGCCATTTCCTTTCCCCAAAAACCAATTATTATTATTATTATTAGACTGTAATTCAAACATCTCGTTCGCCATGAAGTGCGAGGAATCTTCTTTGACGGCTGCTAATTCAGTTTACGAGGATGGAACTTTGAAGTTGCGCATTATGCCGCCGCCCCCCGCAAAAACTGGTCTAGAATCTACGGGCGTCCTCTGTAACGTCGGTGTAGCCGTCAGAAATGACGGCTTACCTCAACTGGTGAAGTCTGAGATTGAAGGCGCCATAACTCTCCTGGCTTCCCGTTTTTGTCTAACTTATGTTTCGTGAAGAGTATGTTCAATTGCGATTGGTCTCGTCTCATATAAAGGTATGTAAATTTCGGCGCGAAATATGGTCGTACATTCCGAAACAACATTAGTGTCCCTAGCTGTTAGCGGCGAAACCTGCAGGGGAAGAGCGCTGAGACCCGCCGCGGTGGCTCTGTGGTTAGCGCGCTCGGCTACTGACCCGGAGTACCCGGGTCCAAACCCGACCGCGGCGGCAGCGTTTCGATGGGGGCGAAACGCAAAGGCGCCCGTGTGCTGTGCAATGTCAATGCACGTTAAAGATTTCCAGGTGGTCTAAATTATTCCGAAGCCCTCCACTACGGCACCTCTTTCTTCTCTTAGTCCCTCCTTTATCTCTTCCCTTACGGCGCGGTTCACGTGTCCGTGAGACAAATACTGCAAATACCAATTTTCATTTTCACTTCTTAAATCTACTTATGTGCTTTCAATGCGAAAACATTGTTATTTCCTTTTTACTTTGTGTGTGTGTGTGTGTGTGTGTGTGTGTGTGTGTGTGTGTGTGTGTGTGTGTGTGGTGTGTGTGTGTGTGTGTGTGTGTGTGTGTGTGTGTGTGTGTGTGTGTGTGTGTGTGTGTGTGTGTGTGTGTGTGTGTGTGTGCGCGTGTGTGTGTGTGTGTGTGTGTGTGTGTGTGTCGTGTGTGTGTGTGTGTGTGTGTGTGTGTGTGTGTGTGTGTGTGTGTGTGTGTGTGTGTGTGTGTGTGTGTGTGTGTGTGTGTGTGTGTGTGTGTGTGTGTGTGTGTGTGTGTGTGTGTGTGTGTGTGTGTGTGTGTGTGTGTGTGTGTGTGTGTGTGTGTGTGTGTGTGTGTGTGTGTGTGTGTGTGTGTGTGTGTGTGTGTGTGTGTGTGTGTGTGTGTGTGTGTGTGTGTGTGTGTGTGTGTGTGTGTGTGTGTGTGTGTGTGTGTGTGTGTGTGTGTGTGTGTGTGTGTGTGTGTGTGTGTGTGTGTGTGTGTGTGTGTGTGTGTGTGTGTGTGTGTGTGTGTGTGTGTGTGTGTGTGTGGCACGTTTGGAAGACTCGGGCTGCATTTTTTTCGCTTTCCAAAAGTTCGCGGCCGACGGTTAGGGGCGGATTCATAGGTAGGTAGAGTGACTTGACTCCCCGTAACATTATCACTCCCCTCACCAGGCAGTTCAAGTTTTTACTCTGCTCTCTTGAGATCCAGGTAAGGGGTGGCGCACACGAGCCGATTAACGACGAAAGCCTTAACGAGCCGACGTGTGTTGCGCTCTGTCATGCCCTGTCGCGGAGTCGCCACGCGTTTAACGAGCCGTATGGTCTGCTGGACCGAGGTCTTCAACCTGTGCGGCGTTATTTGTTGCATGTTGTTGTTGTTACTTTGTTGACAGGCGTACAAGGCGCCTATAGGCCTCCCCAGAAACACGTACACCACGAGACTTCTGTCTCTTGGCGGCCAATATACCCTTGAAGAGCTCACTGAGGCATAACTTACATCTCAAGAGCACCGGCTCAGGCAGACAGATAAGGGGCTCTAAATTTGCGAAGCTTAAGCATACAGGGCGCGTACCCTTCAGGCCAGGTGATTATACCTACAGAGATGCGCGAACGCATTCGGGTCAAACCTATCCCCAAGAGCATGCAAGCGGACCGTCATGAAAACCGGAGGAGGGCCAGGGCGAAGAAGTTCAACAAAAAGTATCAAGGGGACGATAGTGCCGTGTATTTTGATGCGGCACATTATAAATTTACAGGCAAATACGCTTTCGCTGCGAGCGCGGTGAGCATCTCCCGCAGGGTAGCGGCTACGGTGGTCACGGACCGAGTGGAAGAGGACGAAGAGGCTGCAATAGCACTAGGAATCGTCCAGGAAGGTACCAGCACAATTCTCCGTGATTCCAAAATAATAATAATAATAATAATAATAATAATAATAATAATAAATAATCATTGGTTTTTGGGGAAAGGAAATGGCGCAGTATCTGTCTCGTATATCGTTGGACACCTGAACCGCGCCGTAAGGGAAGGTATAAAAGAGGGAGTGAAAGAAGAAAGGAAGAAGAGGTGCCGTAGTGGAGGGCTCCGGAATAATTTCGACCACCTGGGGATCTTTAACGTGCACTGACATCGCACAGCACATGGGCGCCTTAGCGTTTTTCCTCCATAAAAACGCAGCCGCCGCGGTCGTGTTCGAACCCGGGAACTCCGGATCAGTAGTCGAGCGCTCTAACCACTGAGCCACCGCGGCGGGTGATTCCAAAACGGCCGTTCGCAACTACGTGAGGGTCGTACCTCCGCCACTGCATACAAAATTATTCGCACGATGCCAAAAGATAGGAAGGAAGTGGATCTGGTGTGGGTCCCGACCCACGTGGGTGTTCCAGGGAACGAGGCCGCTCACCAGTATGCTCGAAATTTTGTCAGCCGAGCTGGTGAGGTGGTCCCGACCCGGATGTTCCCAGGACCGAGACGCTAATTGCATATCATGCCATGCCCAACTATTAAAGCGAAAGCTTTACAAGCCGCGAACTTGCGATTTCGCCGTGGCGGTGCTCCGAGGAGGAACATGACGTCACAACGCGCTCCTCCCCGCAGATATTTCTCTTTCTCACGTTCCCTAGTCACTACTGGGCATACGCCAATAGTAGCACCGAGCCACAGGTGTTCCGCCGCTGCGCAGCGCCGCGCCTTTCCTCAAAATCCAACTTTCAATTGTTAGTTTTCT